>JAODLL010009669.1:20157-22657 GCA_026546735.1 Forbesichthys agassizii | reverse complement strand
GTGAGTGGTAACCTGACCAGGCAACGACATGTCTGTCCTCGGCTGCCACTATCTAAGCACAAGTTTAAGTTACAATGGAAAATATTACATGTTATGCTCTTAACACATTGGACTCTAGTTTGTGGATATAGTGCAAAGCTGGTGGTAGTTTGTGAAAGGGGGTGGACATGCAAGTCATTGCACCCTAAATGCCTAAATGCATACATTTTAAAACAAAAGCCACCCATGCTGTTCGTTGATTGGTCTGCCCTTCACAGTGGCTTAGATCAGTTCCGAAACTAAAATGTCTGCGAATAGTGAACTTAAAGCAATAGTCGGGCGTTGACAGGCTAGTTTTTAGTCTTTGCCTACTTTTCTGGCTCACCATAACATTGTTTGCACCAAAACGGGCATGAGGGTGGTGTAGTGTTAGTTTGGTGTCCAGTATAGCCAACTAGTGGCCTGGTCAGGCCCTATCTTAGGCTTTATGTGGAAGTTTCCAGGCTTTAGATTAATGGGCACACTGGTGCACTAAGCACAGACTACTTTGTATGTTAGTTAGGCCCATTTTGTGAATAATTTAAGTAATGACTATCCATCACCTTGGTTGTTTATTAGAGATGCTTATATGCGCACTGAATGACTCTGTACCTCCCGGCCAAGGACATCAGTTTAATTTGTGAGAAGCTTCTCTGTCTTAGCTAGACTTGTGCCATCCATTATGAAATTGGCACAGTTTGTCACGACAGAGACTACACTGGAAGCAGAGCAGCTGATTTGATTGGTCACACATGTAATTGAAGACCACCACTGATAATGTGATCATTTGAATTGTAATGTTTTGATCTGAATAAGAATGTAAAATGAATTAATGTATTGTGGACATTTGAAATAAGTCCGTCATTTAAATGCTACAATGATACAGTTACTATGTTTGACTTAATATCAAAATGAATACATATATTTTCATCATACTCACATTGTGATTTGTCATACAATGTTTTGCCCAAAGCATTTCTACTTGGTGTATATAAATATGAGCACATGTTTGAAAATAAGAATATTTTATTAAGCAGGCAACAGTCCACAATGGGTGTTTCCAAAACCTCCAAATCAATTGGATCCGAACTCCACAGACCACAGGTTGTACAGTAGATGTTTATTTCCATTCAATTGTCAAGCGTTGCCGATGACAAGTTAACAGCCCCATCAAGGAATGCAAATTGTGTTCACTTTCTCATTTTACTGCCAGGTGGACTCAAAATGTCATGCACGCGGTGTTCCCCTCTGCTGCAGGAACTAAATAATGTGTCATTTAAATGTATCTGAAATTGTTTCATTGTCAACTGGTGTCATTAAGTCCCAGCATCAAAGGACTCAAGGCCTATCATCTTGACAAGCAAGCAAACGCCGGCTTTTAATACTTCTGGCACTTCCACAAATGAAACATGTTATTTTGGTTAGAAATTGGCAGGATGAAAGGAAAGTCAGCACCATATTCTACAATGTTTTGGCTCTTTGACCTGCTGTCATGACCAGAAACACATGGCTAACTGATTTTGTGAAATATTTCATTCTTTGATTTGATAGCAGAATTATAGTGTGCAACCAAAAAGCATTGTTATTTCTGTACGAGAAATACTGAATATTCAAAAGACCACAAAAACTAAAAATAAGAAAGAGAAACATTAACAGACAATATTATTGAAAACCTAGATAATTCCTTGTTTGATTTCTTGATAAAAATCTGATACGGCTACCTTTCTATGCATTTTTCAGCTTCGTTTGTATATGGGCTGCCTACAACCGCATTTACAAATGGTTCCCCTGATGGCAGTATTGTGCTTTCAAGAATCTCACTCGCTGTCATGTAAATCTTCTCTTACAAGAGTAGACACAGAAATTTGCCGGCAAGCGGAGAGAATTCGGTGTAATTCTCTGTGATTGGGCAAGTGAGGGAGAATGTATGGTCTCGACGGCTCTAAGTATCCTTTTTATGTAGACACTCGTGCTCTGCCACCTGCTGCACTCAGCCAGTAGAGCTGGCTCATTATGAAAACACACAGACACACTGCTCTGAATACACAGGGACATACATCAACATCTTTATTTCATCTAATCAAATAAACAATCCATGCCTTTTGTATGCATGTTCATTTTAACCTAAAATTGTATATTTAAGGTGCATTTATTTCTTTTTATTTATAGTGCATATTTGTATTTTATATTATTATTTATTATATGCTATATTTCCCTGTGTGTGTGTGTGTGTGTGTGTGTGTGTGTGGCACTGCCTACATTTGCACAGCCAAATAAATGAGATTCATAGCTGCTGAGATCGTATGCATCGAGTGTGCTGCGAGCTATGGCCCGTATATGCATGCATACATGCATTGGGTGTGGGTGTTCCTATATGGGTCTGCATCTTGGTCATGTGTTTGTTGATGTTTGTGTGTGTTTCCTTATTCCTTATGTGATGATGCCAAGTTTTTTTTTTTTTTTTTTGGTGTGTGTGTGTGGG
>JAODLL010009669.1:0-20057 GCA_026546735.1 Forbesichthys agassizii | reverse complement strand
ATGTTTGTGTGTGTTTCCTTATTCCTTATGTGATGATGCCAAGTTTTTTTTTTTTTTTTTTGGTGTGTGTGTGTGGGGGGGGCTGCTTCGACAGTGATGAATGCCTTGCTCACCTCAAAGGGTCTTTGTAGATAAATCCTAACTCTGCAGGCTCACTATTATATGCGAGCTCTGCTTTAAACACCGTCAGCAAAACGCCTTCAGGGTCTGCCTTGACAGAGACAGGCTAATGAAGCGTCAAATATTCTATGCCACATACGGCCAGTTAATAACACAAATCCCGTAAGACAATAGCCCTGTATCCTGCAGGATGGAGAGAACACATGGACGTGCATTGAAGAACCAACTAAGAATGTAGTCTTTATTTAGCATGCATTTAAGGGACACTGCCAGTTTAGTTTCCCAAATTAGTATAGTTGAAACCAGTGTTATAAACACTGTTAGGCAGTAACAACTGACTAGTTACTGTAATGTTATTACTTTTTTCAATATCTACTAGTGTAACAAATACCTTTTTCCAAAACTGTAATAATATTACAATTACTAATCCAAGAAATGCTGCATTACTACATTACAAGAACAATACCCCCCCGCCCCCCTCCCCCCAGGCTTGCATCATAGGCCTTTATTATTTTGCTGGTCCTAGCAAACTTACAGTAGGATAATTGAACCAACCTGTCCGATCATCTGCTTTGAGAGGCTGCGATGTTTTCACTTTGGCTGATTGTTGGCTCCTACCAACACTTTCTTCTTCTCCCCTTGCCACTCTCCTCTTCTCTTACCATTCTCTACTCCTCCCCGAGACCTGTAGCAAGTGCACGACAACGCAGTTAGCATGGTTGCTAATAGCACAATGGCTGGCAGTGTGCTGCTCCCTTCCCTGCATATAGAAGAGCCACCTAGCTGTGAATGGTACCAGGTGACACTCTAAGTCCTATAGCTGGTGACCCAGCTGTAGCAGTCATCCACTTACCCAACATCACAATACTATAGCACACAGCAACGCATTTTGCCATAGGTGACCCAGCTAATTATAGTGTCCGTAATAGCTGTCATAATGAGGCTGCATGCTGAGATAACAGGATATTTGGCATTTTGTGAGGCTGAGGTTGGTCGGCTGCTGACATCTTTATAGCTCTGTGTGTGTCTGCGGAATCTGCAGCTGTCACAAGTAATGACATGTCTTTTGACAAATGCACAGGTTTGTGTGTGTGTGTGTGTGTGTGTGGGGGGGGGTATATTGAAACTCCCCGTGACCAAACTGATCTGTGCATGCATGTGTACATGTAGGTGCACAGGTTGGTCTAGTCTGGTCAATGTGTGCATGAGAGAGAGAGAGACAGAGAGAGAGACAGAGAGAGAGACAGAGAGAGAGAAAAGGGAGTATAAGGCTCTTGTATACATAATTACTGTTCTATAGGCAACATCAATGTCCATGTCACCACAGGGAATGGGCCTGCCATTAGAGACTCACGCTGCCTTGGAAAATGGTCCTGGAACATTTTGAATGGAGAGCAACTGAAAGAAAGATGAGAGGAAGAAACAGAGGAGGTCTGTGTGAGATTCACCATGAGCAGGAAACAACTTCACCAAAGAAGGAGGTATGGGGAGACTAACGAATGGAGTTGATAGGAGCAGATATAATAACAGGGCGACACGCAGGCAGACGTTAATGCAATCACACACAAGCAGGTCAGTGTTACGCCCTCGTGCATTACACTTTCATGAGGGCGTGCACTGTGCATGTGTCAGCATCATATAGTAAATCCACATGCCACCTTACACACCTCAAAGAAGTGGGTTGGGAGATTTAGGATATACACTGTTTTAAATTGATATTTAACTTGACTAAACACTTACTGTATTCACTGTACCTCATTTTGCATTAGCCTGCTTGACATGTGCAATGGATTCATCTTATTCTATTTATTTAAAGAAATTAAGTAAATACAAACATTTGCATGAAGCTGGCATATCTTGTTATATATTATATATTATAAAAATATAATGTGTTAATCGCAATTAATTAGGTAAGGGGTGCGGTGTGATTAATCGCGATTACATTGACAGCCCTACTTTCATTGCATCTCAAATACCTTTCTGTGGCTGGAACTCACAGATTGAAATTTAACTTCAACAACTTTAACAATCAAACACATAACTATCATGTTATCATGTGATATTGTAAGGCAAGTGGATATGCAGTATGTAAGAAAACTAGTCCAGCATATGAGACAAACATCAGTCAAACTCTATCAATGGTTCATCTTTCTTTTTTGTTATATAATGTTTCTTTAATGTTTTTGGATTTTATTTTCTTCATTATTAGTGGAGTCCTGCCACCACCTGACATATTCTTTTTTTTGACAAGTCATCATTAAGTATAAGGACAAATTTGTTTTTAATTGGTTACTGAGAGCTCTCTAAGAGTGTTTGTGCAGTGCTGTCAAGCTTTTTAATTAAGGCAGCCAAACATGTTTCCCTGCAGAACAGAACAATAGATCTGTTCAGTGTGTCTGATTATAAAACGTTCATAATGGAAGTAATGTTCTGCTTCAGGAATTACAGCACATATATAGCGAAATATAAAACAAAGTAAACTAATTGACTATGTGAAAGCAAAAGGTAAAGTAATTAGAGAAACGTTAAAAGTTGCTGATTTTCACACAAATGCAATATTTCCTGGATTGCATAGTAATCCCTAATTGGGCCACATGTGTTGTGTGTACCTGAAAATTAGTATCCTGACAAATACAAGATGGTTAGGTGAAAAAAGGATGCACCTACCCCAAAGATCTTGTTATGGGGATATTAAACTCAAAAATAAGAATGTTTAAATACCCACCCCCAAATACGAGATGGTATTTTAGACTTATAAAGTCATACAATGATTCAATATTTTTAATTTTATTTTTTTGCATGTCAGAAAAAAAATGATTCAATATTTTGACATGGGAAAATGACAGGGCGGAGTTGTATTAACCTCACAAGCCAGATGTTTTCTTACACAATCGTCTGGGAAGCTGTCAATTGAAACGCTGGAAAAGGTCAGGCACAATAAATACAGATCATTTCATGAAAACTCTGTCTATCAAGGGCTAACCTTGCACATAAACTATGCCTGTAACTGCCAGTATGATGCTTATTGATCCGAACCACAGGGGGTGTTGACCCAAGCGTGTGGACTTGAAGCCTATACAGACTGATACTCGAGGTAATGGCAAATTGGAGTTTGACAAGACAAAGAAAATACAGGCTTATGACTATTTTGAGTCAAATGACTGATTGGACTTCTCTTCCATTATTGTGGCTATAGGATTCCCTTCTCAGTAACCAAGGTAATGTATACTGCTGAACTAGCCTGCTTCCTCACAGGATATAGTCCCTTTTAGTGAGGGTTTCTTTGCATGAGAGTTCATATAAAGTCTAGAATCTCAGTTTTTCTGAGTTTAAATGAACTTTCTTTATCTTGGTGTTTTTCAGACCTGGCTTGTTTTGATGATACTGTATGGGAACACAACTACATGTAACAAGGTTAAATATCTTGAATCATTGTCAATTTGACATCAAAACTACAAAAGTGTAATCACAAAACGTGTTATTTACTGTACACCTGGATCATCACATATTGTAAGTACAAATCCATTCCTTAGGTTATTCACACATTTTAAATTACTAAATTGATTTGTAATTACGTGAGGTTGCTCCACTTAAACAAAACTGAAAAAAAGTGTGTGATCAATGTGAGGGGTAGAGCTTGTGAGGAAGCACCATACGGAATTATAATATTGGTTTCATCTAAAATTTGGCTTTGTAACTATATGAGCGACTATATAAATGTATTTTCCTCTGTCGGCCATTGCAGTTTGAAAAAATGTAAACATACTTTACCTTGAGCAGGTCGCCATAGTTTTGTTAGCTCAGTCTTACACTCTGACCATCCAATCAAAGGACATGTAAATGCCAACGATATTGAACGCCTGCGTGTTGTGACCAGTGTCACACACTAGAAATACAATTGGTTAAAGCAAGTTTCATTGTCATTTAGTTGAAGTTACAGTTGCCTTAAGGGTTATTTGACATGGCATCACATTATGACACATGATTCATACATGCTGTATATATAGAGTATGTATGTATGTATGTATGTATGTATGTACAGTATGTACAGTATGTACGTACAATGGCGTAACAAGGCAACAGTGGGCCCCAATGCAGAGTGGTGAAAGCGGGCCCTTAACAATAATAGCCTATTTTGAAGCAAGCCGTTTGTAAATGTTACCCAATTTAAACGGAAACAGTTAAATGCGCTGAGGGAGTAGCCTAGCCTACAAGCATTTAGGAGATCAGGGATAGGCCTAATATCAATAGGCTACATTGTCAGAAGGCTATGGATTATCGTCTGCCAGGTCAAACATCAACCATGAAAGCTGACGTCGGTTCACCATGACAAATGAAAACATTATTGGTGACAACGCACTGGCATTGACAAGTGAAAAGTGCATTGGTTGATCAATAGTCAAATAGTAAATAACTTGGATAAAGTTGAACTTACTTCAGAAGAGCACACTCCAGGGTTGCTTTACGCTTGACAAGTTCAGCTGCTGGTCTGTCCCATTGAGCTCCGTACAGCAGGCTAGTTATGTTTTAAGACACGTCATGTATAGCACTTTACAAATTCATGCAACACAAAGTGCTTCACACTACAACATCATAAAAAACAATACAAAATGAGTAAAAACAATACAATATATAAAAACATAAAAATAAAAAATGAATACCACCACTCATGTTACACTCATCATCCCAACCCTGCAATCACAAACAAACACCGGGAGTCCCATTCCCACCATCCCCTAAAAAAGCTACGAATATTATACATTTTTAAAAGCTTTGCATTTCGGCTGCCTTTTTAAATATTTGTTTTTCATGTCCGCTTTCATGTTTGTCTTTATGTATAGCAGATTTTGTAAACAACATCAAGAATGACACCATTACAGAAAATTCCTGCATATCGAGCACTATACAGTATATATCTACTGGCGAGCATTTAAGCAAAAATGGTGTTGATCTGGCGATTGATAAGCTGGTCGAAGGAAGAGTTACGGGCGCGGCTGATTGTTAACAAGGTCTTGCATTCACGGGCCCCTGGCTGGCACCAGGTCCCAATGCTGTTGCATTGTTTGCATTATTGGTAGTTACGCCCTTGTATATAAATATATATAAGTCTTTTAGGCTATAGTGGGAGAAAGGAACCAAGCGTAATTTTAGGTTGCGATGTGATATTTTCTATACTTCTTTGATTCAACGTTTCACTTTGCAGTATACAGAATAATCAATATGCAAACACATTTTCACATTTTGTTATAGCTTCTTGCCATTCACCAAGCAAGGTTTCAGGAATTCTTCCCAGCCAGCATTTCAAAATGTATTCATAAGATCAAGGTTGAATTACTGTTTCATTTTCTTTTGATTTTGTAAGGTAAATCAAAGTAATTAACACAGCAAATGTTGTACCAATGTTTTTGACAACATTGAAACAACAATTGACAATATTTCAACCACATTGATTTACATGCTAAAGGTTGGTCACATGCCGGCTGGATATCTTCATAAGGAGAACAAATTAATTACACGTAACATTTTAAGTCTTTCTTTTAATTTAGTTAATCAATTGAGACACTGACAGGATTGTTGTGACTCTTGAAATGGCAATATCCTTTCCATCAATATAAAACAAGAGTGAAATGTGTTTTTCTAATCTTATTAGGAGAGTCATGTCCTCAATGAGCAAATGCAAGCAAATGCTTAGTATTGGCTATATTTGATGCGCTTATCATATATGTTGATTAAGCATCTGATGAGCCCTATGAAGGTAAAAATAATGGTAAGGTATAGTATGTCCTAGCTAGACTGTTAAGAGCTGGGTGTATATATTGAAAGTAATCTTTCCTACACAGCAAAACATTTGTAAATAGCTGTTTGCAATACTATATTTAGTATTTTATCCAGTGATATATCTTTCCAGTATATTGTGCGGAACCAATGTAATTATTATGGTATTTAGACAGGAAAACAACTTTGAGGTATTCTTTTACAGAAAAACTGGGCCAAGACCTGTGCAGCCACCTGTTCTCTGGCATACAGAGTAGACCTCTTTCTTTTGTCATAAGTATTTAATCAATCTGCTCCTGGTAATTACAGTACTGACTGGAAAAATAGTTCAGATAGGCTACTGGAAAATGTGAGGGTCATTCATTTTTCATTTTAATGGTACATCTTTTTATTATCCCACCTACACACATCACTAATGGGTTGCCCATACACTAACCTACTCATGAAAATGCATTTTCATATTATCTTAGAATTTTATTAATAGGAAATAAAAAAGTATTATCTGAAAAGGTAATTTCAGCAATATTCAGTTATTGGTTAATATGAATAAAGGTTAATGACACTCATTTTCACATCTATATTCCTTATATTACAATTGAAATGAATCTGGCAAAACATAACATCTAAGTCACCCAAAATGTGCTGTTTTGATGTTGCTAAATTGTGATGTCCCCAGTCATGGCTGATTTCTTTTTAAAATATATAGCGGAGATTGAAGTAACTCTAAGTCACATTATTTTAAATGATTTTTGTCACAAATGTGGCAGTTTTAAAAGATGGGATAATCAGTTCATGAGTCAAAGCTGGGTGGTATTCACCTTAAAGTTTAGCCGTTGTAAACCACAAGGTACTGTGCTTTACTACATGTAACTTAAAAGTATTGACCACAATTCACTGACAGCTCACATCTGCATTTTCCTCAAGTCATAACAGTACTGTCACCACACAATGAAGACAAACAATACAGATGCTACCCTAGTCTACACAATAGTGTAACGTGACAGCTTCCTAGCTGTCATTAAACAGCGAGGAGGCGATTTCAAAGCACATTATTATAATGAAAAACAAAACAAAAAGTGAACCGTCAATCAATAAACTCTCAATTATTACCTCATATTTTGTTCCTAGAGTTTCCCAAATGCCTAGTATGTTTATTTATAGGAATTGTGTGTGTATGTATTAATACTGTGTATTAGGGCTGTCAAATGATTAAAATGTATAATCGCAATTAATATTATAAAATTGTAGTTTATCACAATTAATCTCAAGTCGATGTGCAATTTCTAGACACTGCCAGGGCAGTACAATTTCAATTGCCTCTTATTTTATAATACTACTACTACTATTAATAATAATAATACATTTTATTTCTGGACGCCTTTCATTGAAAATAGGCAAGTATAAAGACATCAAACATTTGACATATCTCCGCTTCTTTTTTACATTTTCTGGCCTTTATTACAAATGAATGAGTCGTTAAAAAGGCTGATAACGAGCCATTCATGTGAATCAGGTGTGTTGGAGCAGTTGTAGCAAGCAGTTGCTTGCCGCCCTTTTGCCTTCATTGTCATTATGATTACTGTGTTGCGTGAGTGCTTTTGCTATGCATGCCCTCGCGTGGGGACACAGCAGAGAGAGAGAGAAACCAATTGCGTGAATATTCCATCAACTCATTCCTTCTTGCCATATTATTATCGCTGCCACTGGTCAAGTTGACAAATCACGGCATGGCAGTGAGGCTACAACGACCGTCAGGCAACCGAGAAGTCTCCTGGGCTACAGCAACAGGTGCAGATGGAAAAGATATTGTGGTCATCTTTTTTTCCAACGCATTAAATATTTAAATTATTCGCAGAGATTAATGCATTCATGCTGACAGCCCTAATATACTGTCTTTATATACTGTACACTTTACATATTTGTAGGTCCATTTCCAAACAATTAAGTCACAGTCCCATCACTACTTAATTATTACAACACAACAGCCCTGAAGATGTTAAGTAGTGTCTTGCTAAAGGACAGTCAGTGCACCCTGCTGCACAGGACTCTGAGAAACAGGAACTTTTAACTGAGGGAAGTGATTTCTGACGGTTTGAATCCAATTACCCATGTTTCTTCCCCGGCTAACAAGGGGAGAGAGGAGCGGCAAAGGCAGCTTTGCTGAATGTGCTTTACTTCATCACGGTGTCCAAGACCTTGACTTCAGAGTGATGAAGACTGCAGGATGAGTGTACCTCATCTGCATACTCGTGGCTCTGCATTTCTCCTAGGTTTCCATAGAAAAGTAGGATAGCCTGCTAATTACACTTCCCGGTGTCTGCAAAGGTCATTGACCTAGCAGAGGAACTGATCCCCGCCTCCCCCCAGAGACTTCCAGTCCTGAACCTCTGCTGCTTTCTTTTGACCTCCTGGTGGACAAATGAGGAACAGCATGCAAAATATGTTATATTTATTGTACAACAAACCAATACAACCTGGTGGGTAATACACAACGCTAGCTCAGAATATCGATGTTTAGCAAAAATAGTCTAGCTTGAATAAGCAGGACCATGAAATCAAGGCTTAATGCATTCCACACACATAATTCTGGATCCAATACTTGATGCTAATTCAATAAAGGCTCAGACAGGCGGGTGTTATACGCATGCACAAGGTATTTTAACAGCCAATATTATAAGATTGTTGAACATTGATTAATCACTGGCAATATGTTTCAAAAGACAAGGAGAGAGTGGCAGTCTTCTCACGTGCTGAGCACTGACTGGTTAGGGCGCAGCAGGCCTACAGTATCTTAGGAGGAACACGATGATTTAAAGTAGTAACTGCGCAGAGCTCAGCCCCATGTCCCAGAGTTCCTTGTGTTCAATGTGTGATTATTTTGTGTAAATCGGGTATATTTCAATAACATGCCTCCAATTATTTGCTGCAAACAAAAAGAAAACAGGAAAACTTTTTTACAAGAACTCTTCTGTACTGTAATTCCCAAACACAAGTTAATTAATATCACTGTGTTTTCCAAAATAGAAACTCCCTAAAACAGATAATCAATTACACAGTGCTGTCACTTTGATTCATACGTGTTCCACTGGCAATATCCCCACACATGGGCAGCCTTTTTATCATCTTCAATTACAAGGAGGGTACATAAAGTATGTATGGGCGAACACACTTCCCATGCTGTTACAGAGAACAATCATGCTGGATCCCTGCAACCAAATACTGATGCGTATGGTGTGCGTTTGTGTGTCTGTATATATGTGTGTGGGTGTGTGCGTGCGCATGTGGTGTGTGTCTAGAACAAGCCACGTTTGCACCATCATCCATGCACTCATATATTCCAATCAGTGATACAGTATATAAGACACAGCATGCCGCGGATGAAAATGATCTAAATACAAACCCAACGTGTGCAATATTCCTTTCTCCTAATTGCATTATCCAGTCTAATACATGCATGGCAGCCACAGCACCTATAATGTGAGCAAATGGGAATGCAATGACTGCCTAATTGTTCTATTTATTTCTTGTTTATTGCCAAGCATTGTGAGAGCCCTTCTGTCCTTCCACTATTTCTCAACATGCCACACTGTATTTTAAATATGGAGGCAAAGAGCAGCAGCCCCCATCGCTGGCCTTTTTGGATGAGACGGACCTTGTCATCAGTGGATTGCCACTGTTCAGGCCCCGCCACATTCAGCAGAAGGGGGAGCTGTGTAACCATGACAACCACATCCAGTTGGTCAAACTGAGACCATTCAAGCCAATAACTTTCTAAAAATAATAATTTTTTTAAGCCTGTCCTGATATGCTTATTCATGGGCTGCAGCACTGTGTGTGTGATGGGGGGATGGGGGGATGGGATGGAAACCCAAATTGCAATCAGGCAGTTGTGAGGACACCAATCTGCAGGGAAAGCGGCTTTATGCAGAAATCCAATTTAAGAGATTGGCTTTGCTAGTGAGACATTGAAGGTAAATCCAATGGTAATTATAGGTAAATCAAAGGTGAAAGCTTGCAAACCACTTCTATACTCAACATTAGCCCCCCTACCCTATTGTATTATTCTCTCAGTCCTTGTGATTCTCAATGCAAAGCTACTTTGTTGTTTTCCAAAAAAGAAGCAATAATAATGTGGAGCTTTTACAGAACGTGATAACTTTTCATGTGTCCCTGTAGTTCCAGGATATACAGTACAATTCTGTACACGGCTGTTGATACTACTTTTTTCAAATAGGACAAAATAGACAATATAGAATGCTGCATATTTAACTGAGAAAACAACACATGTATATGTTGCCAAATGATGAGGACTACAGTAATGGCATTTTGAGTGAACACGCTGCTCACCATTGATACAAACTGTTTATCTTCCCTGGAGACACATAGTCTACAAAGACTTGAGCAGAAAAGAGATTGTAGGCTGATGGTGAGTGCTCACACAGAACATTTGTTCATCATATTGCAACCGCTGGAACGACCTCAGTTACCGTTCTCTATACCGCTCCAGCCTCAAGGAGACCGTTTCCAGCACTGTTCAGAACCCAAGGACATCTCGACACAGACATGTCTGTTTTCTTGCTGCATTACACTAATGCAAAACAGTCCTAGAAGTTGATGGTAGGTGTTGGACAACCAAAACACAAATCTCCATAGCCAATGAAACCCAATTTATCAGACAATAACAAACCATTACTGGAAGCAAGCAGTATTTTGTGAGACTGACATATAATCCATGGTTTGACATTATGGAATGACATTTTAAAAGTAGCTTCACTGCTTCCATATTTCTTTTGCTCTCTGAGAGGCACAGGAGCGGTAATTTGTTAGATTGTAGATGGAAGGCTAATAAATAGCAGAGCTAGCGGCATACAAGTCATTTATCCTGACCTTTTATTTCAGGCAAAATCAATGTGCTGTTAATATGGCCCTAATAAGGAGACACCTTTTATTTGTTTGGCTTTGCATCAATGCTTTTTAGCATGCTTATAGCCGGACGTGCCACTGCTGCATTTTTGATTGGTTGACTCAAATCAACTACTTTTAAACTAAATGGGTAAAACATTTTTTTTTTTTAAATCAACAGTTTATGTGCAAAATGTCAATGGGGTTCGTACACAATGGAACAACTGCACAGAAATGCCAAGCAGAATTCTTATTCTCTTTCTTTAAAGTGTACTGTGCTAAAGTCAGCTAACCATTTGGCTACCTAATCTGGCATACACAGAGGTTGACAAATTTTGTCTGATGAAATGCTAAACGTAGCATGGGCAAAATTCACATATGCTCATTTCTTTGGTGAAATATAAACACGGTTTGCGTTGATCCAATTTGAAATGTTGCCCAGCTTCTCAGAAGCAGAATTACTGCCACGCTGTACTTAAATAGCTTTTGAAAAGTTTAATTTGGCAATGAAATTTACATTGGAGTCATGACAGCATGTAGGAGTAACAAACCTGTTAAGAGACCATGGGTTTTTGTTGTTTTTCCCATTGTAGTCACAATATTGTTTCGGAGGTGTGAACAATTACAGAGGCAGAAAAGTCAATCAATCTGTAGATCATATCACATCTGACATTTAGCCAAACATCCCAAAGCTTGTGTTCCCCAGAGAATCTCTGTATAAAGACAGAATGATTGGACTCTTCTCTGCTTGGGGGAATAATAGTCATGGAGGTTCGAATAGATAGATAAGAGATTGCTTCGATCAACCCCGGGGGTCAATATAACAGATAAAAGGGGCTTAGGCACTAAGTTCCATAACGACACAATCAAGGCGGGCACTGGCAACCATATGGGGGTATGGTGTACATATGTCTACCGTTCAATGCTGTTTGATAGGCCTGTGATTTGTTTAAAGGAGACCTGCTTAATCTCCAGGGATTGAGGTGAAGACATAGTATCAGGGACGCTTCTAGCTTTTGTCTTAAAGTGATTTATTTCCTGCCTCTACACAAAGACACACAAATGGGGATTCAGGCAGCTGCATTATAGAGATTTGAGCCACCTAAACATTTCTCCAAACATGCGTCAAGACCACAAATGGCAACCTTTGCTCATGGCACAACAACCTTGTATTGTCAGCGCCTCCCTCCTTGTCTGCATTTTTACCCCTTCTCGCTTACTTCCACCTCCCAATTTATATGTAAATTTCTTCCTAAACAATCCCATAGTCGCGTCTATCCTTTTGTGGCGAGGACCCAAAAAGCTACAAACAAACTGCTTAAGCCCCTGCATTGAAAGCAGTCGCATGAATCATTGCAGTTTAGTGTTTTTAGCTGTGACCTTGTGAAGCCTTACGTGTTACAGTTGGCACATGTACTTCTGCAACCCCCGTGGTACATGTTTCAACAGCAAAGCCCAGTAAGAAAACAGCAGAAACCAGCACTTTTGCTATACGTAGTATGGTGAGCTTTGCACCGCTCTCATCCAGTGTTAAACATGTCACTGACTTTGCAGTACGTACAATAATATAGAATACTAGTTCGCCATAACAGCACAGACGATGTTCTATCTCCCATCATTCAGACTTTACCACAACAGTAAAACCAGACCTTGCTCAATGACAGTGCTTGCTCTCGACAGCAGAGGAAACAGATGTTTTGGAAATGTTCGGCATAAATTGGATGTTTACAAGAGTTTGATATTCAACAAGGAATCTCATTTTGCAACAGTGAGCCAAGCTCCTGTCAGATATACTTTAATATTAATATCAGTATTAAGGCAATTTCATAAGGAAGACGACAAGAAACATTTAGTTATTCTTACGCAGCATACATTTTTACACCGGATCCAGTTTGGTAGTTTGTATAGGAGTTGAATAATTGTTTTCCTTTTAGAATTCAACTTCCAATATACAGTATATTGTAACTAGCCATGTGCAGCTCGTACTGCATATTGTATGTTCTGTAAACTCCCGTGCTCCTGTAATCGTCTCAGCCTACTGTGAAATGCCTGGTCAAATGTTATTAGTGCCAGGCATTGTGATGCACTGTGTTTTAGGGTTGTAAGACCCAAGTGAGGCAGTGAACATTATTGTGTGACGGCCTCCCTTATAAATAAAATAAAAAGGCTTTTTGTAGTGAGGTTATATAAACAAACAATACATAAAATTATATGTATATATACAAAACTTTAACATTAGGGGCGACAGTGGGTAGAGCGGGAAAGAAGTTATCAAAATAGTCACTGGTTCGAACCCGGCTAACTCCTCACCATGTGTCAAGGTGTCCCTGAGCTAGACACCTAACCCCTACTGCTCCCAGTGGTCAGGTGGCGCCTTGCATGACTAACACTACCACCGGTGTATGAATGTATGGGTGAATGTGAGGTAATCCTGTAAAGTGCTTTGTGTGGCCAGAAGGTTATAAAAGCACAATATAAATGCAGGCTTTTTTGAGTTCATCATTTTTTTCTCCAAACTGATGACTTCCGCACCAAAATACATGTACATTCATTCATTCATTTTTCTGCCATAGCCCTTGAGGCCCTAGCATTATAACCGGTGGGAGTTCCTGGGAGCTTTTGGCTGCCCACTGCTCCTAAGTAGTCAGAGTGGGTCAAATGTAGAGGACAAATACATTGTAACTTGACTGCATACCATCGTGCAACACTGTATGTGTCATCGCTATGACAGCTTAGAAAAGCACAAGAACAGAAGACACACAACAGTAGTAATAATTTAACTAGACAGACTAATCTCAAAAACTATTGTGGAATCGTAGCTTTCCATCTGATATGAATGCAAATCTGTAAATTCACATAAGCTTAGGATGCACAGAACAAAAAAATGAACGCATTACTGATGTTAGAACGTTTGAACGCCTGTGCGCGCGCACACACACACACACACACACACACACGCACACAGACAGACAGACAGACACACACATACATGTGCTCAGGCACACGCACACACACACACACACACACACAGGCAAGGATGTTTATTCGCACACACAAACCCTTAGCTGCTGATTTCAGGAATTCCATTATTCTTTCCTCGGAGGGGTACTCTGCCCTAATGATCATTTATTGATACATTCATTAAACATTTATCTACATTAACTAATTGCAATTTGTGAGCTTTTAATGATTAATGACCCCAAATGAGTGCAGATTCCTTTGTTTGCACACAGTCCTGGATTCAGTGTAACAGTACTTATTAAAAACATACTTCTACAATCAGTAGAAAGTGTCAGTAGTAAGTGTTATCATCAAATTATTCTGTGTATTTTGTTTGCAATGAGTATGTCAGTGGGAAAACAGGAGAGGCTTTCTTTTATGAGTCATCAAAAAGCAAGAACATATTACAAGATTAGCCCATGCTAAGCTAAGGGGCTTTTGTAAGTAATTCAATGAGAATACATTTCAAGGGTTCCAAAGCAGTCAGTGGCGTACTGTGTGAATGGCGAACGGACAAACAACTGTTTGATGGATGTGGTTTTGAACTTTTCACTTCAGCTCAGACTCGGGCGTCAAGACCTGCCCTGTGGTGGTGCAGTGTTTGCCAGCCAATCAGAAGCGGTCAGAGAAAAGGGCTAGAGAGACATCAAACATATATATTCAGTGCTGATTACAGAGAAGACGTTCACCACCTATGGAGGGAACTCAAGGTTACAGTGGGAATGGTTAACAGGAGAATGCAACATCCCTTACATCACACACACAAACCTATATGTGATGTTTGTGTGCTGATCCTATTTAATAGTGGTGACTTATACCTCCAACACATTACTACACACATGCAGGTACCTATTAGCCTCATTCACAGTAGAGCAGACTGCTGACAGAAAACATAAGAGCGGGATATGCGTTGCTGGGGCTTGAATGCTTGGCAGAGCGTTAAACTGTGTGAGTCTTGTGCTAATAGCATTTGTTTCCTGTTCTTCTGTTTTGATACGCTGGATTACCTTTTATTTTCCTCCTGTCCTCCCTCAATCCAAACCACCTACCATCAATAGAAGCACACGCACACACGCACGCACACACGCACGCACACGCGCGCACACAGGCACACGAGAGTCACCAGAATCATACAGGAATATTAATACAAATATCTGCAAATACAAAATGATGTAGGGTTGCCAGCCGCTCCTTTGCTCAAGGTCAGACCGGTACTATTCCATTGGCAGCAAGCCCACCGGATCTCAGTAGACAATGTCCGAGTCCCATGCTTTTACCTCACAACAGATATGCCCCCTCGACATTATCTCATCTGCATTTTCCCCTCTTTGCAATGATTGTCAAAGGCAGACAATCACACGAGTGACAAGAAAGGGGATGATAGAGAAAGGAGAGAGCAGGAGGAGGTCAGACATCAGGGAACTAAAATATAGAGGGGCGAGTGGCAGGGGGAGACGTTTAGCGGCGTGTGTTGAAATGAGGCACACAGGGTTGGCTTTACTTTGTAAATGTAATCCGTTACAGTTACTAGTTACCAGACTAAATTTATTATCAGGAACGGAATTTTTGGATTACCTAAATTTAGTAACATTACTTCACGCGTAAACATTGTTCTTTGAAATGCCATCAAAAAGCAATTTACTGCATTGGCATGCCAAATCGTTTTTGCGACCGTTTATGTTACTCAGGGGATCAGATTAAGGTACAGTAGGACTTTATTTCAATTATTGATTGACGTTAACGAAAGGTTAATAAAAGTACATCCAATTGTTTTATGCATTTTTCTTCTGCAAACTTCCCTTTTATATTTGAAAGTCCTAGAAGTAATCATCTAATTAAAAATAAATACCTGTAATCTGATTCCACTATTTTATCTGATTACTGTAATGGATTACAGTTACTGTTTTTTCGTAATCAGATTACAAATCAATTATTAACTTGTAATCAATTACTTCCCAACACACAAGTTGTTATTCTATAAAAGGGCAGTGAGGGCGCTATTTCTTCAGAGACCGAGAAAATAAAAACGGAAATTATTTGTATACATTTCATTAGCTAAGTAGCTTTCATTACTTGGTAGGTGTAAAGGGGTCATTTTCTGGTGTAATTCTGACTCTGACTGAAGCACAAGTACATATGCCTGATTGCTCCTCATTAACATACACTTGAGGAGCTGAGTGAAGGAGTGAAAAAAATAACAATTTGAGAGAGACATGGCTGCCTTTGAAAGGCCACTTATTATAGATTATGTTTTTGGAGTGTTTTTGTGTGTCAATCAAACAGACAATATTTGATTATTCTTTACTGCTGTAAATGATTTTATCATTTAATTGTATTGATTTAGATCCATAAAATACCGCATGTGCAAAGAATTACTATCATATCGAATAATCACACAATATTTTTTTAAGGTATCTTTCCTGGGTTTAAAGTACATTAAAATATAATGTATGCTGTTTCAAATATTGTGGGTTTCTCTAGTGATAGTTTAAGGTTTCATGTTAAACATTTTTCCAGATTAACAAAGCTGACAGATTCATACATATATGAACATAAAATATATTTCATTTTATATAACTTGTACATATACATACACACTTTGTTTGAAGTAATGTACTTTCTATTTTCGTTATACAGTACAGTATAGTAGGCCTATACATGTACTAGCCAAACCATCCCGCTCAAAGAGACAAGATGGTGGTATGTCGCTAATTCTGCACTTTTCACAAGCACTCAGCAACACAAAAGGCGTGCAGATGTGAAAACATATACATACACATGAACACACACTTTGTGTTAAGGGGCGTCTCATAAAGCAATGCATTATTGTTATTAGTGAAACGGCACCAAGCCCACTTGCCAGTGCGGAAGGTCATTGCAGTCATTAAATTTAAATTGAGCAATATTTTCTTTTTGATGCTTTGGGAACTCATGTAGGGTGGTTTCATATTGGTTTGGCACTACTCATTTATTTGTTGCATAAACTGAACTTTATTTGCTTCAGCCATGATGAATGCGTGCATTCATCATGGGGACACCAATAAACCTGATGAATAATGCTGAATTGCTAAATTATTAGCATGCTATTGATAATTAACTTTACCAGCACTGATAAAAACGGCCCAGCAATCGACGAAGAAGCTGTGTTTTATATGAACAGTATGTTCTGCAGACATGCATTAAAAAAATACCAAATCAACAGACCCAGTAGAGTAACCAGAGCATTGCCATTTTCAAAACAGCTTTTATAGCCCATGTGTATTACATATGGAGCTGTTAATTCCTCATGGAGCTTATAAAAAGCCCACCTTGAATGCCAACTTTATGCCAGAGCAACCTATCCCATCATGCAGTTAGCTTAAGGTTGGCAAAGCAGTTAACTGCACGGTTCCTCTGACCCCTCACGCTTTGATCTTGCCTTGGCATTCTCTCAGCCTCACCCCTTTTCTCATCGGTGTGCATTAACTAACAAAGGGGAGAGGAGAGTGGATAGATATCTCCCTGAGAACTGAGGGATCTCCACCAGCAACTTCAAAGCATGCTTTGAAGTATCTGCAGGGGTAGGTAACACCCAGAGGAGTGCGGTCACACCCGCTAGTAAGAATGTCCCCGCTCACTGCCATCAGAAATGCACTGTTTACTGTTTAGTTAATTAGATTTCACCCATCACCACAAGCGAGATATGCTTTGTTATTGTGACCGCGGTCGGGCTCTCTGTTTTCAACGTAGGACCGTACAATTGGAGAGGTGTGGGTGGGTTGGCGACATGGCGGAGTGCTTTCAATTAGCACTGCAGGTAGCGGTGACGTGGGTGGAGTCATAGAGAGGTGCTGCAATGATCAGCGCTGTGTGGGTGGAGTTGGACACAGCTGTTGTTTTTGGCTTCACATTTTGTGAGTGTATACATATGAGTGTACATATCATGTAGTGATGTACCTCTAACAAAGCAAAGGTGCAAGATGGTTGTTGGTGTGTGTTGTGAGACATTACAGTGCTCCCTAGCTCATTGTTAATTTTAGAACCACGTAGGGGTGATGGATACATTATTATGTGTGGGCACTGCAGATGAAGGTGACGGCAGGAACAACATTTTGTTGGTTTCAACCAGCAGGATCGTTCCAGAAAGAAGAAGAGTCACCTTAAATGTTTTGCAGTAGACAAACCTTGGGAGTGAATATTAATATTAGTTTACTTAGTACCTTGTATTTGCTCGGCAAAAACGTAATGTGATGCGTTATTCATTCATGCACATCCACTGATATGGTCTGTAAATGTGTCCATACTGTACCATTGTGTGTTCAAAGGCTTGAAAGATATTAGAACATACAGTAGGCATGTCTTAAAAAAAGATGAATCTCCTCCGGAACCTCTCTTTTCTCTTAGTCTCCACCGTAACTCTGGTTCCACCCGTTACCTTTCCCTCCCTCCGCTCCCTTTGTCTTCGTCAAAGCAACAGGGCAGATATTGATTAGCTGTGAAGTCAGATCCGTTGTACTAGCTTCTTCTAGGATCTTCACATCTGTGGCTTTACCATCGGTATCCCTGCAGGGCAATGAAGCAGATGACACGCAGAGACCTCTTTGTCCAAGTCCTGTTTTAGTGGCCATTTTTTCTTTAATATTCGGCCTATTTTTATGTTAGCTATAGAGAAGCGATATTGTCGTCAGCCTCAGTGGTCTGCCTTGTCTTTCGATAAATTACGTTGAGAAGGCTCATTGTACTTGAAGTGAGTGCATGACAAGAGCCATTGCTGTGCAAAATGTTTACCCTGAATAATGAAATAGCAATGATCTTACATAGAACAAATATACTTCATTATACTATTAACGTTGATACAATCACTACAACCTTATGATGAATGTGGAACCATTAAAAGCAGTGTATTGCTAAATATAGCTATTCCGATGGGTTAGATTACAATCATTTTGATTCAGACAAAGATTTCAAACATAATTATTATTATTATGGAAGTATTATGACAAATCCTGGTTCAGTTTTGATTTCTTTACAGTAGGTACATTAAAGCAATCTACTTTATACAATGTTGTAAACATTAATACAGCAGCATTATCATATTTTTGTCACTTGAGCAAGGAATGACATCACATGTTGTAATCTCCTGCATTTTGTTTTCAAAGCCAAACCAGGTGTGTGTGTGTGTGTGAGGGTGGGGGGGGGGGGGTAGCAGCGTGTTGCCCACAGATATTGTATTTTTGAGATATGCGCTTAGTGTGTTTGTGACATCTAGTGGCAGAAAGTCAAATAGAAACTCTTTAGGTTAGAATATGAAACAGATGTGCAGGTTATTATTTAGCTGAATTTGGTATTAGAATTCAGTAGCAGAATTACTATTGCAACAACACATCATCAGTAGGGTAAAACTAAAACTAACCTGTCTCACGGCTATTTAAACCCAGCTCAAGTTCCCTAATAATAAATAAATTGACTTGACTTGGTATAGCATAATAAGGATGTTTGGAAAACAATTATGGAATAATAAATGCAAATAAAAACCTTATTTTCTACAGCTTTGTTATATTAGCTTTACTTTTAAATCAATATATTACAAATTACACTTTTTTATTTTATTTTATTATATTGATCGCTAGCAGTTCAGAACCAGCTATAAACTCAAATAATTAGTCAATATTTTCTAAGTGGCTCTCCAGACTTATTCTCATTAGTACCTGTGAGACACGATTAGAACAGCCATGTCATCCCAATTAGGCCAGCAAGCACAAAGCAATCTGTTTATCTGAAGAACATCAGAGAGGTAAATGGAAAAACTGCATACAATTAACTGGAAACTGGAGGTGTTGATAAGCACTCGACTTCAAAAGATACTTCTTAGTGTCTGTAACCTTTAATGCCATCATCAATGACATACTGTTATTCGGCTAGTCTGCCACAATGTTCTTTTGTGTCTTGTTACATTTTTTCCCCATTTATAGTTAACACATATATTTGTGTTCTCATATGGAGACATCAGATGGATATCTGCTCTCTAATAATATAACTAATATGACTCGGCCATTTAAAACGTGCACAATGCAGCACATTTAAATACTATAAATGTAAGGGGGAACACCAAACCACCCTCTAGTATCTCAGTAGCCATGACTCTGTAGCCACGATGATAGATGTACAGTATAGTATATATATATATATATATATATATATATATATATATATATATATTTATTTATTTATGTGTGTGTGTGTCTGTCTGTGTTATATATGTAATAATGTCTGTAAATCCA
>JAODLL010009658.1:0-30576 GCA_026546735.1 Forbesichthys agassizii | reverse complement strand
TCTTTATATATATATATATATATATATATATATATATATATATATATATATATATATATATGAGACCTTTATCTTTATGTGTGAGTACATTTTCCAGTCAATGCATTTTATTACAAATTGGAACTAAATGTATTTATTTGGGCGTGTCAACAATCCCAAATGCAGCATAGGAAAAAAGCAACTAATTGCATTGTAAAAACGTTGTTTGTACCTGGTTGGTTTTTAACAGTACACTTAGTATGATCATACGCCCCTCCCCTCCACTCATTCAGCTGCTTGATTCATTTTTGTGGGTGGAGTCAAGCTCAGGGCTGGGGTGCACTACACTCCAAAAACAATATTTAGAGTATCTTTACATATAGAAAATAGTTGTTTGCAGCTATTAATGCTTAAAATATCATATGAAGTACCTTTAAAACTCCAATTTTATTTTTTAAACAAGGATGTGTTCTATAAAATCACAGAAATTACCCTTGAGAATACTGCTATGTAACTACATAACATACTGTTTGTACAGAATGTAATATTTTAACAATCTCAGACTTTTTTCCTGCTTACAGATGCTTATCCAAAAACAGAGATTATCTATACTTGGACCAAAGGACCAGAGCATTCTGTGGAGGTCCCCCCAGAATCTTCCAGTCTTGTCCAGTATGATCTGATTGGTCAGACTGTCTCTAGTGAAACAATCAAATCCATTACAGGTAGGTCCACTAACTCATGCAATGTTTCATCCCTAAATATCACCGTTCATCGGAAAATTAATGCAATAAAAACAGTTCTGGAAATAGAGCCACAAAACATGTAGGAATAATCAAAATTATGTTTTTATACTTCCTGTCATCGTACATTTGATTAGTAATTCAGCATTTGTATTATTCATTTATAATATAATTGCAATAATTTAAACTGTCCTAAAGTGAGACATTAATTGAGTAAAAAATTTAAAAAGTAAGTGTTTTCACTTTTTGTTAAAAAATAAATATTCTCTATTTAATAAATAAAAATAGCTATATTTGATATAGTGCTTTTCTGGCAATTCAGCCCAAAGCACTTTGTAGTAATCTCTTTCTCTCTCTAAAACATACTATCATTAAACATTATCTCACAATAACACTAAAATACACTCACAATCATAAGGCCTGTGCAGATTACATTTTGGAAACAGTGTCCATTCAATTGCACTAAATATTACACATTGTACTGATTGAGCAGCATTCGCTGCTGGGAATAGTCAGGGCATGATATGTCATGGCGTGTCATTTGGGTCCAACAACAACACACTGTGGATATACAGTAAATGGGATTGTCCAAACTGTGGAGAATAACATTATAACCAAATGTATAATTGCTTCAGAAAAAAGAACACTGTTGTTGTTCTTTTATTTTATTCCTGCAGGTGAATATGTGGTGATGACAGTATATTTCCATTTGAAACGCAAAATGGGCTACTTCATGATTCAGACATATATTCCCTGCATAATGACGGTAATCCTTTCCCAAGTGTCTTTTTGGATAAATAAAGAGTCGGTCCCTGCGCGAACTGTCTTCGGTACGTATAAATCTCCTTCCTTCATTCTGGAGAGAACATTTAATTCCCATTTCCTACTATGACGATATGGCATCCTAGTGATATTTATCTTTACATAGAAACGTGTTGTTTGCTGCTATTGCCTATTAATGTTTATCGTATAAAATACCTTTATAACTCCAATTCTGACATTGTGAGTGATATGGTGCTATGATTATTATAATAACTGCTGTATGTTGTCAGATGCATTTGTTTTCTTAGCCAGTATATTTTAGGAAATTGCTGTAGATTAAAAGTTCTTGGTTGTGTTACAGTGCCCCACACAACATTTGGGTAGCAAGTTTTTCAATGTATTTTAAAATACATACATATTTCTAATGCTGGTTTCAACCACAAACCACAAGGGTAATTTTAGACACAAATTGATAAGCCTCCTTCAGTATGTGACAAGTCAAGTGTACTGTTGCATATTTGTTTTATTAGATGCTTTTATTAGAACCAGGCCTTTCTGTGTGGAGTTTGCATGTTCTCCCCGTGTCTGTGTGGGTTTCCTCCGGGTGCTCCGGTTTCTCCTACTATCAAAAACATGTCAGGTTCATCCTCCAGTCAGTGCTGTTGACCAGACACTGGCATCAATCTGGAGTCGGTCCCCGGGTGCTGCACAGTGGCTGCCCACTGCTCCCTTCGAGGATGGGTTAAATGCAGAGAATGAATTTCTCCTAAGGGGGATTAATAAAGTATGATTCTATTCTAATAAAAATAGATTACTTCAGGACTAGTATGAATTGTTATTCATCTTCAGAACAAAATTATGCTACCTCTGAACACCGAATCACAACACATGAATCACAACTGAAATATACCGACTGTGATTTATGGAGTGCCTATAAGTTTGTTTAGTACATGCAATAGAGTCACATTGTGTTTTACCAGTCAGGTTTTGCCTCTATGGTATATCAGTTCTAGCTAAGTATTCACACTCTGATCGCACCATGTGCACAGCAACATTTATTGTGACATACGGGATAGTCACTATGGATGAGAAAAAGCACTGCAGGGAAGGCTTTATCTGCAACCATCTGTAAACAGAGTAATTATCATTAGGGCAGTTCTAAATGAGATAAATGACACTATCACATGTTATCCATCTGTGGATGGGATCACTGCATGTACAAGATGATCATGATGCAAGGGCTATAATAGAGGGCCTGAAGCTGCCAACCTCATGCAGCCTCCTTTGATTGGCAGGTAATTGCGAGAAACGGTCGAAGCAGAGGGTTATGATGAGGGTTATGGACAAAGACTCAATTATTGTTCAAGCGCTGCAAATCACATTATTGCTATTGATATATAAGTCTGACAAGCAGATACCTTGACCTTCTGTTATGTTAGATGCCTCCTCATTAGGCAGATTGGAAATGGTTTCACATTTACTTCTTTTTAATGAATACATTCACGCATCAATATGCATACTAAAGGTGAATGAGATGTGAAACCAACATAAAGTGTATGTATGTATGGCTGCTTTTATGGACAAAACACACACACACAACAGACTCAAGAATGGAGGAGTGTAAGGCTTAATGTGCTGCTCAGTTCATCTGGAACTGTGATTTCAATACACACTGTGCTGTATGCTTGCTGTGGGACAGCACTGTTAATGTATCGCCTGTCTCCCTCTTGTCTAAGGCATCACCACTGTCCTGACTATGACAACACTCAGCATCAGCGCCCGCCACTCCCTGCCTAAGGTGTCCTACGCCACCGCTATGGATTGGTTCATCGCCGTCTGCTTCGCGTTCGTCTTCTCGGCTCTCATCGAGTTTGCTGCTGTTAACTACTTCACCAACGTGCAGATGGAGCGGGTCAAACGGAAGCCAGCAAAATGTCCCCCCGGGCCTCAAACGACACCTGTAAAAGTGAAGGACATAGAGGGGGTGATGCAGGTGACCTTCTATATTGGTTTTCACTGACATGTTACCATGTCTGGTAATCTGATGTCCTTTGATCAAGTCACACGTTGTTTATTGTCTGTTTGGAATGGAAACAAGGCCCCAAGATACCTTCCAGACTAGGGAAAGGGTAGAGAATAGTGTTAGCCTATGAGTGCAGCGGGGGGAGGAGTAGAGAGAATGCTAGTCACTCATTATTGTAAGTGGTTTCAACAGCAAGGGCATTTCAAACACAGTGACCCTTTAGAAACGTCTACATTTGTTGTTGTACTGTAATAGATAGTATGTTACACCTACCGCTGTGTTCTCAGGTGGATGAGATGCGGCAGAACACGTAGGCATTTCATAGCTCTTCATGGCACAGGCGCAGGCAAGGAGCTCACTTTGCCGTTCACTGCTAAATTGGCAGTTTGCCTGCTGCTTTAAAGGGAATGAGAGGAGCTGATTGGTCGTAATTGAGGACAGCCCCCTCCACTCCTACTGATCATGTATTCATTCTGCTCCAACAGCACCACCATGTCACAAAATAAGCACAAAATGATTGGGCACCCCTAAAAGATGTGCGCCTTCACTTAGAACCTAGATGGCCCCCTGACCTTTGACTTTTATTTTTAAATATTGTGATATAAATGGGCTTGAAATACATGTACAGTAACAATTCCACACTTAACAATACTACTAAAATGACATACACCTCATGAAAACTGCCATTATGCAGCACAGTTACTTCTTGATAAAGCAAAGCAATGTCCCTATAACTGTGATTACTTGGAGTTGCCCTCTAAATCCCACTATAGAGAGCCTTAATGCGGTTCACTGACAATGGCACAGCAGTGGATTATCAGATTGCCATGGCAACAGGTAACATCTGTATAGGTTTCAGAAAGACCTCTGGTTAATGTCTTTTCCTGCAGCGAGGTCATGTGAAGCCATCTGAGAGTTTGGGACAGGCAGTCAGTGGCATTAGGTGGGCTTACTGGGTGATCACACACACAGTACAACATCATTCAGTTGTTTCAGTTGAAATGGAGGGATTATTCTTCTGAATGCTGTGGAAGCAGCGTGGCACTCTCCCTTCTCAGAAACATCAGCTCTCAAAGGATAGGCTCCTTTGACGCTGTACTGCATTAGTACCAGATGCAGTGCTCTCTCATTTCTGTCTCAAGCTTGCGTGAGATGATTGAAATCCTTGGTATTGACACTGGTATTGCATGAAGCAGGGCATGGTTCCAGATAGAGGTGTTTTGCAATCCTAATAAAAGTGATGCAGTTTACTGATTATCACTTCAGTGTCACTCCATTCACTTTCAGAGTTCTTGATCTTCCATATGACTGTATTTTTTAAAGTCTCTATATAGTTAGACAAAAACACATTTGACATACTGTACATGAACATATAACATTTATTTGTGTTAATGTTTAAAGAAGCAAATTATGCAGAATAAACAAATGTACATACAAATATGTGGGGAAAAAATCTACATTCTTATTTTTACATTCCAGTATTTTAAGAACAGGTGCAAAAATAAAAAAATAAAAGATTATCTTCAATAATATGAGGCAGAATTAAATGAAAAAAATTTATATAGTCTGATGACTTTTTCATTTTTTATTAATATTCTCCATTCTCGCATCTCAAATAGAAAATTGGGTGGAAGGAAGAGAAAGTCCTGGAAATATCCCAAAAAATATTGTACCTAGTTCCCAGCAGCTTAGGGAGCTCAAGCTCAAAAACGCTGGCTAACGTTGATCTCAAATCAAAACAAAAATAACTCTCCCTTCAAAGCTATATAGGTGGTCCATCAGAAGTTCATCCCCACAATTTGACACACATTGCGAACTCTAGGACTTTGTTGATGTCAGAGGTGTTCGCAACTTTTTGTTTCAGAAGCAGGGCTGTGTAGAAGTACCGGATAATAGTAACGTTAAACTAGCAGAATGCGATGAGACATTTGGTGAATTTGACAAAAGGTTTATAAGTTTCCAATTAATTTCCAATCACAGACTAAACCTTTAATCAGACGATATAGTCGAGATGCACTTAAGTTGGAGATTCAAATTATTCTGTAGGTTCTAACGGAATTACATTTTATTTTATTCTGCATTGTGTAGGCACTCCTGCACATATCAGGATACAGTCCAACAGCTGCTGGTTTAGAAAACAAAGAATAAGATTTGTGGTAAAAAATCCAATATATAGTTGTTTTCAGCCCAACAACACACAGTTCAGCTCCTGTAAAGTCAAAAAGCAGCCTAGGTTTTTATTTGAGATGTATGTTCTTATTAATATCCCCCTCACAGCAAAATCCAGACACCAATGGCAACCTGCGAAAGCGTGTGAACTACATGTCCCAGCAGGAGCTGTGCAGTAGCGGGCGACCACAGGCGGGAGGCGTAAAGAGGCACCCCCGCTTCTCCATCCAGTATTCCTCTGTCACAGGGCTGAATGGCAGCTCCTCCACCCTATCACACTGCAGCCCCAAGTCCTGCAGCCTGCTCAGCGCCGCCTCCTCCTCCACCCACCTGCTCAGGAGCACGCCCATGGCCCCGCCCACACCCACGCCCCGCTCCTCCACCCCGGACGTGACAGAGGGGACGCCGTCCAACCAGAATGTGGGCTCCCAGTCTCTCCAGAGCCTCCTGGGGCCCAAGCTGGAGCGCATCCACGTGAGGGTCAGCAAGCCTGAGGTGAAGCAGTCGCCCTGCTCCCAGCCCACTACTGTCGGCATGGGAGGAACCAGTAAAATAGACAAGTATGCACGAATCCTCTTCCCAGTGTCCTTTGGGGCATTTAACATGGTCTACTGGGTGGTTTACTTGTCAAAGGACACAATGGTTGCCAAAGGAGGCTAGATGTCAGTGTGGAAACAAGACTAAAGGATGGTTTCCTATTAAACTTGAGGAGCAAATTAGGATGATTACATTTTGTTCAGAGCTTTGCCAACAGTAGTAGGTAACTGTTGTTTTTGCCAAACAGGAAACAAACCATGTTGGGTCAGCACTATCTTGCAGAACAGATCTCAGAATAGATGTTTTCTAAAGGTCCGGGGACAGCAAGCATGGGAATGAATCAACCAAATTAGAAATATCTGACTCAACATAAATGAACAGCACCTGCACTCTGGAATATTCACTGTCCTCTTGATTTTTTTCACTGTTGACTATAAAGTCTTCTTCACCTTCAATAACTAATTTAACATGAATACCTTTTTTTTGTATTTTTGATTTTTGTACGCCAGAGCTGCCCTGAAGATTTTGTTTGGCCGTGGCTACTTCACTGGAGCAATTTTTGCCAAATACAAGTTTTGTGATCTCAGTTTCTTAGAATGGAACACGTTTAACAAGGATATATTCATATGATAAGCTGTTTGCTTTGGTGCCAGACAATGTCAGGACAATTTTTAGAATACGGTAAGACATGGAGTTGTACCACTGATGCTGGAGAGACATTCAATTTAAAGGCAGTGGTTGCAACTCAAATAAAATGGTAAAATGAAATGACTTATTGGCCATGAAAGGTCTATTTTTTCTACCAGTACCATATCTTTATCTATCAGTTGATATTAACCTTGCTACAAATGTATACACAGTAGATCTGAAAGCTCTCACTATAATGTATATACAATAGCTTGACAAATAATTGTTTTATTCAAGTTACAAGCCTATTAACTCAACATATGTGGAGAAACAATTTCATATTAATATTTACTGTAGTAGTAAAGACAAAATAAGTATTAGCGTATTAGAAGGTATGCTTTGCTGGTTTATATTGGAGAGCCAAAGAGTTAAACAACAGATCTAAACCGAGGTAAAGTATTATGTAAATGAAGGATGATAAAATAGCAATAGATTAATATTTTGGGTTGTTTGCTTTTTACTTGACAATTATAATAAAAGATTGTGACAAAACCTTTCCTGACTTGTGCAAATTCCAGAGAGTTACAGGTGTCAGGGGTTGGTAAAAAAGACAAATTATTCATGGTGGAGAACAAAAACATTTATATTGTATTACATTTGAACATATTTCAAAATGATCTTTTTTCTCTGCCTCAATTAGGCTCTATGCACATAGTGACTGCATATTTTCATTCATATCCATGGGTTCAATTAGACTTAGGTGAACATCTATTTTAATAATTATTAAATACATCACAATATCTTATGCCACTCCACTGTTTTACTGTATGATTTATTGACACCTAATTGGTTTTGAAGTCAGATCGTACAATTAACATGGATTCACAGTATATGAAGGAGCCGTCTCAGGAGAACGGCAGATTTTTTTTTTTTTTTAAAGATTGCATGTCTGGTTTTCTGCTGTAAACGTTGTATCATCTGATTCACCTGCATCCTCCCTGTTGATTTGCCAGGTACATGGAGCCAGGCCTGTCTGGTGCTATAACACACACCAGGCCAATCGACAGATCAAGGTGCTGCCACTATCAGCGCTCTTTAGCCGTGCGTGAAATTGATTTTTGTCAATGTCTCCTCCAGCTTTGTCCCATTGCTCTCACTCTCTCGCTCATGTCACACATTTACTCACACAAATAAACACATATACAAACATACATAACAAAGAGTTTACTGAAATACCTTGTCAACAACACGCACACACGCACACACGCACACCCTCACCCCCCCTCCACACACACACACACACACACATTCTGTGGCTGCGGTGCGGTGTCACACCATAACCTACGTATCACCAAATAGCCTACCGTTTAGTTTGTCATGTTGAAAGTCTAAGCAGTCAGGACTGTAGTTTGTACTGTAGTTTGTAGTTGTAATTATGTGTGTATCTAGCTTAATGAGAAGAACAGATGGCTTTGTTAAAATACGGGTTGACAGCTGCAGCATGTTAATGCTCCCTCTAGTGGTTAAAGCAGGCCATGTTGTGAACGATAAAATATCACGTACATTTATTTCTTTACACAGATCTGAAACATAGCCTAAATGGGAATTGGGAAATAGTATTAGTCATAGATTCTAACTTGAGGATTGCCAAGAAATAACATTACGCTTTCATTTCACATAATTCTTCTACCAATAGTTCCACAGGCTCCGCCACTGGCCACTGGCATATGCCTATGTGACATAACATTCCCTAATGACATGTTTGCTTACATTAATGCTTTAATAGAATTTGAAGTTCTTGAAAAAGAACTTGAAAAAGTAGTAAACATGGCTTCAATTAATAAAAGGTGGAGGTTAATTTATATATTAAGTAATGATATGGTTATAATGTATAGTTCATTCATTAGTTGGTTTTAAAAATACATTATTTTTATGAAATAGAACATAACGTTTCCAGGTATTATTTATATTGGTCACTTAAATATGAATAGATTTAGCTGCTTTGAAAACCACAAACCAAGCCTGGATTCTAAATTGTATTATTATAATTTGTATTATTAATATGGATCTAAATTTCAACAGCCACATCAAGTCAACAAAATCAGCCAACACTACAATCCCCTTAAACAAAGCAAGCACACAACACAAGACTTGTTCATGCTGCGTATATCATTGGTATGGTTAATCTATTGCAAGATCTCCCTGAATAGCACCGTATGGCCTACACAGTTTATTCAGCATTCTGTTTTAACAAAGACAAAACAAATATAACAAAACATTCTCAAATCCTTGCATTGGTCACGTGTTAGAGAACTGATTGAGATAAATGAAATGTGAGCTGCTTGCTTGCATAACCTATAGATAAAGTTGGCATGTTGAATCTAAAATCAAGTAATTTTAAGATTCAAAGTGTTTTTTACACATCCAGGTGTTTCAGGACTTGTGATGTAAATGCATTATTTGCTAAATAGAAAGAACAAGTAATTGTACAAAGATTTGTTCACTGAGATATGGTAAAAGAGTAGCCTAAGTAAGAGTTAATTTATTATTTTCATTTATTATTTTACAGCACTGCTTCACAAGTTATACAAAACCCACAATATGCAGGCCTTGGCCTACTGTATTTGTGTTTGTAATTTTTGTTTTTCAGTCAAGAGATGAAGTTGGACAAAGGATGTAATGCAAATCAACAAGGCATTTGTTTTGATACAGCGTCACCTAGTGTGTTGTGGCCAGTACTACAACAAAAGCTTCCCCGTAACAGTAGTAACGCAGGCATTCCTTGTTATTGATGTTTAAATGCCTTCATGTTGCACTTGATTTGCAATATATTCATAAATCATGACATATTGCAATTCAACAATTCACAATAAATATGGTTTAACTATATCATTAAAAGTCATATATCTTAAATCAATATGTTTTAACTATATTTTAAATATGAATAAAACAGCAAACTATTTTATATGTTGATATAGTAAAGTAGAGTTGCAAGTTGATGCTGAGCAGATAATGTCATCACCTTCTTCTGAAACACTGTAATCTGAGCTCCTCAGGCCAATGTACATGTTAGCGCGTGCGTGTGTGTGTGTGTGTGTGCGTGTGCGTGTGCGTGTGTGCGTGTATGTGTGTGTGTGTTGCCCACAAAGCATTTGTTTTGGTAAGAGATGCTGGGACATTAGATGAATAGAGCTACTATAGAATATTGTAGAGGTAGGCCTACAGTATTTTGACAAATATTGATGTATTATAAAACCAACAACATTTAGCATTTACAAATTATATCTATAGTAACATTACTATTTTATGTATTATAGAAACTAATATGAATGAAATTTGATTCAGTTTCACCTGTAAACAAGGAAGCCCGCAGACCTGCAGTTGCTTTAGTTGTCATGGTAACCAGAGAGAAATTAGCAGAACATTGTTAATGTCTTCCTGTCTAGCTTTTCTGTTAAGTACACATTTATGATTTATATGAGAAGAAACATGCCTTACTCATTTAATAAAAACAGATACATTATTGTTGTTTGTTTTGTTTTGAGTTTCTCTCCTTGGTGTGGCCAAAGTAATGTCAGGTCATCCTTTTTAAACGAAATAATGTCTAAAAACTAGTTTATAATTGTGTTAAAAAGCTTATACAATGGTATAATAAACAATTAATATTAAAAGGATGCTCATGTAAACACGTGTTTATAAAATGGAGCATCTCCAAGTTATATGGCTATATAGAGTAACATTCTGAGTCAGGGGAAAGAGGCTGTGAAAAGTCAGAAAGTTCCCTCACTGATACCTGATGGATGTCCAAGCAATTTCTTGCTGTATCTAGGTTGTTGTTGTTTTTTCCCATAGTAAAATATAGTACCTTTTGGTAAATGCACAAATAAACCTCCAACATGTATGGTTACTTGCCTTAATGGATTGTGAAGGTGAAGGAAGGCAGTGACCTATCACTTTAAGAGTGTCAGAGCTCTTTGGAGCGCTATTCCTATTTTTCTCTCTCTCAACATCTTTTTTCTGCCACACATGGCTTGTTGCCGCGGTAACAGGCCTCAAAAAGGTTTCGCATTTTCAGCATTGCCTGGTGGTGAAAACTCTTGCTGACACACACAATAACACACACTAGGCCTGATTTTGGCATTTTGTCACAGTCTGTCAGCTGTCATAGAGGGGAATATCATGTGTTTCTATCTGTTCTTTTGGAACTTTAAGAGAGATAATAGTACAAGAGGCACACTAAATATTAAACCCTGTTTTTCCAGGACGCATCTTGGAATACATTTCTAAATATTTTCCCACTGATTCTCTTGTGAGCAGTGGTTTATTTCAAGATAAAATTAAGGTCTGGTACACAATGGCTGTGTATTCATACTGTTTGTGCCTTACATTAAACAGTATACCACATCTAATAGCTGAGAATTTGTGTCATAAATACACCAAAACAACAACAACTATGGTTAGCTCTTTATTTGTGTTTTCATTCAAGAGACATTGGGCAGTCGTAGCAGGGGAAAGGGTAGAGAACAATGTTAGCATATGAGAAGAGAATGGCAAGTTGTTGTGGCCCAGCAGACTACAGCCTGCCTGTTCCATGTGCCACAACAGGAGAGGTTACTCAGCAATGACTCACTAGCAATCCAGGATAAATAATTGTTCTCCAAATGCTTTACAGTAGAGGACAGACAGATTAGTGTGCAGGAATAACCTTTGTGGTTTATAACCAATGTTTTCTTTATTATGCTTTGAAACTTACCCTTTTACCCTTTGCAACTGTGTTTCCAACGTCATTCGTGAGCTAAGACAGAAGTCTGTTTTCTTGGGGGTGCTATAACATAATCAGCCTTTTATTTCAGTATTTACACTTCATGTGAAGTACATTTGTATAGGCTACATATATGTTATGTTGTGTGAGTAGTGCATATCTTCTGGCCACAACATATCAGACCTACGCTAAGGTGGGTACCCAGTGTCACACAAAACAACGAAGACTAATCGAGCGAGCACATCTGCATTCAAAGAGGCAATGTGCATGTCTGCTGTGTTTTTTCGACAAAACACAAAATCACATATTATTCATAATCATTAGCCTGCTTGCCTGGGTAAACCATTTTTTTATTATGTGCCATAATTTTACTAGATGTTACCAGGATGGTAAACATTATGATTTAATATTTACATGACCCATTGTCTATTAAATCGTTGTCATCCAGGTTGCAAAAAGAGTTGTAGTAGGTTCCTAACATGTTTTATTTTATGTACTCCTTGAGCTGTTCTGCCACAGCAATAGTACCCCCATATTTGTGTGTCGATGATTCCCCTAAATGTGCTCTATTGAACGCACATGTCCATGTGTTAGCTAGCTGATTGTGTATAAGGTATAAGGTATAAGTGTGTCCATTTGGATATATTAATGACCAGTAAGTAGTGTCCCTCACAAAGGTTTTGGAACCTACTGGTGAGCATATAGCTATGCCAATGCTAACCACATTGTAAACAAACTCCATGGCAGGGGAACAATTATTAAATTACAATCTCATTCTGCATAAAAAATAGGAAGCACTTATCTGAGAGGCATAAACAAGAAACATTTTAGATCATGGTGCTGAAGGAATAGCACAAAAATATTTTTGTTCTCAGATTTTGTTACACTCACAAACACACACACACACACACACACACACACACACGCACACACACACACAAAGCAGACACGTTAAACCTATTTTTGAGTTTTATTAAAATTTCAGGCAAAATCACAAAATCAATATTAATGTGAATATATTATTATTATTATTATTATTATTATTATTATTATTATTATTATTATTATTGTTATTAATAATAATAATAATAATAATAATAATAATAATAATAATAATAATAATAATAGTAGTAGTAGTAGTAGTAGTAGTAGTAGTAGCAGTAATAGTAGTAGATCATTGTTATATTTCTACGTTGTGGGGGCGCAGACTTAACTATCTTTAGGACCCTGTGCTTGTCGCCCCCTACATAGCTTTGTACTTTTTGTGTTGGGATGAACGAGACCGCTGCTTATCACGATTCTCATCGAGCAGTTCTCAAGGCAGCATGCACTGAGCGATATAGAGAAACGATCAGATGTAAATGTTTTCTTTTTTTAAATAGCCTGTATTTTATTCGATTCTAATTTAATTTACTTTCCTCTTATTTCATTATGGAGCTGGTCATATTGGCCTTTATAGCAAATGGTTCGGACTATGATTTATGAGTGGTGCAATCTTTGTTCTGAGAGTGTTTCACGGGAGAAATGTATTTGTTGTTTTTAATTTAGGCTTATTACTTCGACAATCCGAGCTGTACACCTCTGAAGTGGGCGACTTTCTGCACTTCAGGTTAGCCCACCCTCCTCCCCCCGTACATGTTTTTTATTTTATTTTGTTTATTAAAATGCATTGTTTACGGATAATTGCTGAAAAGCGTGGGAGAGGAATCGCAGATTTTGCGTTTCTTTCTTCAGTGTGAAATTGTAAGATACGATTTTGAACGGTTTTTGCCTTCTTTGTGAAATATCTGTGCTTCGATTTGAGCAAATATTAATTTAATTAACACATTTCAGTAGAGGCGTGGGACGTGTCAGTGAATACTAATTAGAATAATGTGTGTTCTCTTCGTTACATGCATAATAGAAATGTATTGTACAACAAGTGTTGCCTTATGAATGGATATAATTATGTAAAACCTAGTCTTAACTATTTCTTTGTGTAGGTGTATGAGCAATGGGGTATAGGGAGCGCACTTTTCTACTTCAGATCTGTCTGGCATTGACAGCTCTTTGGCAAATGAGGTAAGGCATTTAAATGACGATTTAAAAGCATTATAGTCTATTGGCTTTGGTCACCTTTCTCTGTAAATCTTGAATAGAGTTTAATTTGGAGCAAATTCTACTCACTCTCCGTGAATATAGGCTATACAGTAGAACACACATTTTATTTATCTAACTAATAAGCTTGCATTTATGAAATCAAATCTTTAATCTGAAAGCGTCCCTAAGAAATCCTGTGGACATAACATTAGGACATAGAACACACTGCTTATCAATCCACATTCCTGTATCCTCAGCTCTGATTACATTTGCATATTCAGTTGTGTTTTCGCCCCAACATCAGATGGCAAACACAAATGTTCTGCCATGAATTGGGTCAGCCATGTGGCTTACTGTGGAGAATGTGGGAGTGCATGTGTACACACACTTTTTTGTGTTTGCATGAAAATCAGGCTTCTGAAATTTAAATTAAAAAAGGATTTCTACATGTATGCAGGTTACTTGTATGGCATTTCATAAGCGCCTCTCAACTCATGATGACATGATTGTGTTGACTAGGTATGTACATGCTGATTCCACAACAGATGCCTTTAAAAACAACATCACCTTATTCACTCGGATCCTGGACAGACTACTGGATGGATATGATAATCGTCTGCGGCCTGGCCTTGGAGGTATGGGATGCTTTTCATGTATACTTGTACTGTATAAAAAATAGGCTTAAAATAATTACCTACACATACCTAAATAATCTTCCTACACATTGCAATATTTATAAATATTATAATATAAATATATTATAAATATTATGCATATTGGCATTCAAAATGAATGGTGGTGTGACGTTTGATGACAGTAGTCCTTCAGAATCAAAGAATTTCATTTAGAGAAAAATTGCCCTTATGCATGTAATGTATTAATTATATGTACCGTATAGCCTATAATACAATACTTTATAGAAATACTATGCAAATAAAGAGGTTTTTACAATTATATTACTTCTTACACACATACCGTAGCTTATACACACTATACCTAATGCTGTGTGCTTGTTTTTTATCAAGTCACTTACGGTACTGTGGTATTCTTGATTTAAAATGTTATGTTGTATTTCTTTATACTGTAGATGAAAAATGTAGGTATTAATGATACCCTGGACACCCATAGAAATGAATTATGTTACACAACATAGTTGCCATGGGAGAACATGTCTTAAGATATGTGGAGTAAGGTGTGCCTAAATATGCATAGGCCTATATACAAGAACTACAGTAGTCCCTGGAAAGGACGGCACTGGGAATATCCGGGGAGATTGTTGTGAACCAGTGGAACTAGTTGGTAAATCAAGCTAGAAGCAAGTCGAGAAGAGGAGATCGAGAATAGACTTTAGTGCCATCTTTGTACTGTACTCTTCTTTCAATCAAAAATATACTCTCCATTAACCTCTTTAGGAACTGCCATTGTTTTCCAGTCTCATTTGTTGTCAACGCACCTAAACTTATATGAGTATAGTATAGTATAGTATAGTATATAACTGTATAACTTATATGTAAGGACAATTGAAGTGTTGGGCAGTAGCGTCGCTACTTTACTAGTTAAACTACATTTCTCAGTAGCGTGGCAGTAGCGTGGTGTTTTCTGAATCAAATAGCTTTTCAGTAGCAAAGCTCTTTAATTGATCAAGTAGTGCGGTACCGACCACAGAAGCTACATTTCCCCAAGCATTTCTGAATCTGCAGCTCAAGCTTAAGTCTTATACAACGGCTAAGTATCAGTACGTCATGCCATCCCATAAACGGACCTAGGCTACATGAGTAGCCGACAGGAGCACTTCCGTATGACGGTGATGCCGTAGACGTAGGCCTGATTAAAGGGGAATAAAGACCAGACTTTGCCGTGTTGCTGTAGCTTAGCTTGCTACATTTCTCTTGGGGGTAGCTTCAGTGTAGTGAAGCTTCATTTAACGTAGAGTAACTGGTAGCTCAGCTCACTACATTTTCAATGTAGCTTGCCCAACACTGGGCAATTGTTGCTTCGACTCAAGCGTAACGATTTTTAAGTGTCCAGATTGATACTCACAGTGAAGTCAAACTGAAGCTCGCAGGATCAGGATGGTCTCACGAGTTAGTACTAAGGAGTACTAACGAAATGTGTTTGTGCACAAAAGTAATATATTTCAAACATAATGTAGAATCTACAATGATATAAAAGATTTTCATAGTATACAATACATTATTATTTTAAACAACATGGAAACACGATTCTGACAAATAATACAATTCTAAATAAAGCATTTTAAGTATTTAATGTATTAAATATTAGTATAAACTCAATTGGATCTACTGTTTTAGCTTTATACTTGGACCTGACTTACAGGTTCCAGTTTGCGTGGATATATACCCAAATAAAATGCAGATATTTCTGGTTTTAACAAGTGAAACAATTCTGTTTTAAAACATTTTGATTTGAACAGGGTTTGTACCCTATCTGAGCATGTACTGTAAAAATTGTGAATGAATTGCATTCATATAGCACTTCTCTAACCTTCCGGTCACTCGAAGCACTGTACAGAATTGCTTCACATTTACCTGTTCAAACACACATGGCGATATCAGACATGCAAGGAGACACCTGACCACCAGGAGCAGTTGGGTTAGGTGTCTTGCTCAAGGACACCTTGTGTACTTGGTGAGGAGTTAGCAGGGTTGGAACCAGCGACTTCTTGATCACCTGCCACCCCACACTATCCACTGTGCCACTGTCACAGTAGTTGCAAAAATATAAATTGTAAGGATGCATTTGCATATTTTTGACAAAATAATCAAGGCAGCAAATATGATTAATGTTATTCAGGACTGTAATTTAAATGTTTAACTGGGCTGATATTGTCTTAAGGACAATAACTGAAATACTCTAAACACATTCAGTCTGCTTACCCATTTCTAGCTATGTTGTGCCATTTGGCATGTAATTTCTAGCTAGGCCCTCACCCCAAAGCTCAGCTCCTCCCTCAGGATTTGGTGCCATTTGAAATTCTAATTTTTAGGGCCATCATCTCAGCCCTGGAGCTGCCATATGGGGGGTTAACCTCTTCCACTGCTGTGTGTGTGGCTTGTTCACACTGGATATATTGCTGCTAGCTGGCTCAACCTTTTTGAAAAGCACAAATGTTGTATAGCTCTAAAATACAAATATTTAAATTAGATCAAAATGAGAGACAATATGTACTACAACAGACAGAATGTCATTTAGAAAACAAATGTAAAAAGTATAGAAATACAAATAAATGGAGGGAACCTTTATGGACTACTGTACATAGTATGTCTGCAACCATCCAACCAATGTTAATCCATAGTATATTATTTAAGTACTCTGCAGTAGATATCCATTGTTATCACTGGAAGACCTAATGACTTCCTTAACACCAGTCCTCTGCTCTGCCTAATGCGTTATCAGACAAGATGGCATATATGGTGCAATAGGCACGGCATACAGAAGATATTCTTACTGTATATGAAAGAGACTTTCACACACCTTTTACATCTTTTGCCATTTGCAGGGCCATGGCAAGTAAAAAAGGTAAAAACAGATACTGTATAGACCTACACAAAATAAAAGTTCTCTTCACAAAATACAGACTCAAAACAGATCAAATGTAAAGCACTGTATGTACCGATTAGCTGTCTAGTTTTCCTCAGAAGAAGAAATGCGTTTTGTGGAATTTTCAATATGTTAAAAAATATAAATGTGGGTCACAAAGGGCACTATAAGGCAATTGAGAAGTGTACTGTCCTTTCCTAGACAGTTCCTTCCTTAAAAACATTTCAGAACATGGTGCTGAAAGAACAGCTCCAAAAAAGTATTCACAAATAAAATAAAAGCACTGGGCAATAATTGTGAAACACAAATGTATTGTAATGTCTGTTTTTATTAAAAGGGACATGAATTCACCATTCTCATGGAATGTAGATGTACACAAATTAGCCACAGGCTAGTTTTCATTGGCAGTCCCTTTGCTAGATTATTTTAGGCATCCTAAAATAAAGAGTAATACAATGCAGTGCACTACAGTAGGTAATACTACAATATGGAATATTTGTACTTACTTTATACATAATGGTAAAAACATAAAAAAATGTTAAACAACAGAATAAATAGGCCTCTCACTCATTATTTAATGTGGGAGACTCACACAGGAAAAGTTTGTGTGTGTGTGTGTGTGTTTGTGTGCGAGCGAGCTTGAGTGTGTATGCGCGCCTTGTCACATCTTTAACAACATCAGCCACAAGGCAAATGCACACACAACTGATGAGTGTCCTTTTTAATTTCATCAACCAAACCCACTGGTTTTAGCTGATGCTGGCTACAAGTTGAAAAAGGTAACTTTTTAAGGTAACTACTTTTCAAGTGATCATTGTCACCAGTGTCTGGGTTCACCCACAAGAGCAGTTCCAGATCATGGAGTGTAGCTTTGTTTTTTAGAAATGTTTTTAAGCCGGACTGCGTGGAGATATGGTATTAAGATACAGTAGGTCTGGCTTGTTTCACAATATTCTCTACACTTACTGTATTTCTCAGTCCAAACTGGCAAGAGCCAAGTTGACATTTAGACACATGCTCTCTCCTTAAAGACAGGTTGCCACTCGCACATTACACATGCTTCAGCAAGCCCATCTCCACAGAATTCTTATGATAAAAGGCAATGTTGGGGGCTGTTCTCGACAAATACAATAACTTTCCTGGCCAAACACCCTTAGGCATTAATTGCACTCTGGGTCTTTTTAATAGTAAGCTAATATTTTTTCCAATGACTATTTTATAGGTATAGGAAAGCATGATTTGTATAAATATCTGCATTTCCTTGTGAATTCATACAGTTCATGAAATGCAGATTCACTGTAGATTTTATCCTGGGGCAATTTAGTTTTGCCTTGCCTAATTGCTATTTCACCCCTGGTTTGGATGGAATGTTTGCAGGCATATAAACTCCTATGGCACATTTAGTCAATGAATCATACTTTAACAATTATCAAATGGAAAAGTACAACAATTTCTCAGCGCAAATCTTTTAACACATACATAAAATGGCTTTGGGTATCTTCATAAAAATGCAGTTCAGTTCTATATTATCCGAACTATACAGCACTAACATTACTTTGTATACCTATAGCTAACATCTGGTTTGTGTTTATGCTACTGTTCATTCACCATACAATTAGACTGTTCTAATGGAACACTCAGTGTCTTTGTAGTGAAAATGTTGATCTCTTCACGACGTGTATCAGCATGGTTTACATAGATACCGAGTTTGCATACTTTACATTTGACATACTTTAAATGCGATCCTGTGTCTGTCTTCAAATGGACTGCATATATTACACAGCAACCTGCGCCTTTTGATTTACATTAGCTTATAAATAACAGAGCATATCCATTATATGTTAGAGTTCTTGTTAGAGGGAAATGAGGAGTGGCCAGCCCATGCCTTGCATTAGAGCACTTTACTCAAGAGTAATGATCTCCGTAGATTATACGTGAGATGCTGTTTGCTGAGCCCTGCAGACTCCACAGTAAAACATGAAAGCTTTCTGAATAAACCCAGCATAAAATAATGTCTTCAGTAATTATTGAAATGTACAGAGTGGTGAGAAAGCAACAAGGTTTGAATGCAGAAAGCAGACGAATATTTGATACATAGCAGTTTTTTATGAGCACAGCACATATTTTAAACATCAATATCGCAGTCGATCTTGTTCATTTAATCGTTGAAGCCAAAATCTAATTGTGCAGCCCTAACGCCCAATCAAAGTGAACATTCTTAACAGACCTGTACGGTATTATGTACATCATTGTGAACCTCATTTAAACTCAAGCTCATGTAAATATATCTTTTCATATTAATGCTGCCGTCATCATATGTGACTTTTTCACTAATGGTTTATACTTGTGGTGTGCTGAGCCAATACAGACTGATAGTTTTACAAAGATGATTTCTTAATAGAGAAAATGTATAATTGAGATCTCTCTGAACTAATGTGTTGGAATAATATTGACCAGTGAAAATGGAATCTGTAGGTAGCCATACTAATTTAATGCTAGTATAGCAATATAACACAAAATTAGGAAACAGGAAATTATATATTGTAGCATGCTAAATGTATGTTGCATACAGTATAGCCTGACATAGCCTCACGCACCCAGTCAGACAGCCAATTAAGCAGTAATGTGCTGTAAAGCCCATCAACCCCTTCAGAGAAACTAAAATGATTCAAGTTATGAAATGCCTTTATACAGAAATAGGGAAATGCTTTTCCCTTTCTTTTACCATTTCACACTGAAATGATTTCTGCAGTGGTTTAATGCTGATAAGTGAAATCTGAGCCATCAAATTGACTAATTTCAAAATAAGGGCACAGACTGCACCATCAAATCCCTGGGAGAAGGGGTACCAGTACTTACTGACACAATGTTCTGATGCGTGGCCCCCTGCTGGCATGTATGTTAGCTAAAGCACAAGTTTCCTTGACAGACGTTTTGTTTTGTTATATTTTGACACTGTGTGTCAACTGAAATTGGATGTTTAGCTTGAATGGTGAAAAAGTGTCCAAGTTGGAAAATGTAATGAGGAGCCATAAATAGACATATTTTCATCCATTTGTGGCCTGGATGTCTGAAGTACAGATAGAAAATTGTATTGATAGAACACCTATTCATAGAAAGATCTGTCTGAAGCTAATTTATTTTTTATATTTAAATTTTATTTCAGATCGTGTCACGGAGGTAAAGACAAATATCTATGTCACAAGCTTTGGACCGGTTTCTGATACAGATATGGTGAGCACAGATGGAGGATCAATATTTGTTTGGGGAATTAATTCCAGATTCTCTTAGAACGATGAACACTTGTGCTCCTAGCCTAAGTTGATTTTGAATCTATTTTGTAGCTTCTCATTTTTTTTTATGTCATTATATATTAATAGCACAGTTATATACTCATAATTGTCTTTGTGGTGGAATCATTGCAAAAATGAAATACAACTTTTACATCTAAAGAGGTCAAAGGCTCGCACAAAAACAGTGTTTATAATGCTTAATTCTGGGGACCTGCAGTTGCTGTAATGCAATTATGCAGTGTATCTTTATAGTATAATATGGCTACGTTTGTGTACTAAAAAATGATAGCTCATGACCCCTAATATATATATTTATGTAGCTCTACTTATTGGTGGTCATGTGTCAAAAAGCTAGAAGCCATTTTTCTTTAGTGCATTGGCACAACAACCTGTACAAAGATGCTGAACTATGACAACTCCTCTGACAATTTTCATCATACCGCTCCTCATCATTCCAGTCAGCTCTTTGTTTATCTCATGTTTATCTATTTGTAATTCTGAGTATAATAACGCAGATGCTTTTTAAAATGATATTATTCTTGAACACATACAATATTTCTTAACAAGGCTGGAAATGCAAGAATGTTTCTCCTGAATGACAATAACAAGTGGCTGACCGAGGTGCTAGTACATATGAATTGTTCCGATAACTCCATGCAACACATTATAATTATTCATGAGTAATATTAACTAAGGGTACTGCTATGAGTTATAGGGGTTGATGGAAAGCTTATCATTTGGGTTATGGCTTACTATTATTATTATCCATCCATCCATCCATCCATCCATCCATCCATCTTTATCCGCTTATCCAGAGTCGGGTAGCGGGGGCAGCAGCTCCAGCAGGGGACCCCAAACCTCCCTTTCCCAAGCCACATTGGAAAGCTCTGACTGGGGGATCTCGAGGCTATTATTATTATTATTATTATTATTATTATTATTATTATTATGGCTGATGCAGAAATCAGCCATGCTAAATATATTATGTTCTAATTGACCCTATGATTGATACATTTCAAACACTTTCAGTTGATGGGTGAGGTAGCTATGGGTAAACCTATTACAATTAAAGTCTGCTTGTCTCCCAAGGTGGAGACCAGAAAAAAATAGATTTACTCAACCATCTTCAAAGAAAATCACTAACCAAGGAAAACTACAACATATTAAAAAAGGTTTCTCCAAACATAGCTCTCTGTCATTGTCTGACTCTCACGTTGGTATATCTACAATTTTTTTTTTTTTGAGGATTGAACAGTAGGTCAAGATTGTGTGTATATATATATACCTCTCTATTGTTACTATGTGACAGCTTAACAAATGGCAATTTAAAGACAGCCTGGACATAAATAAAACCAAATAAAAGCCATTCAGTTTGTCTTGATGTGTCACATAATTAACTAAAAAACAAATAGTGTGTTAAAAACAAAACCTAAGAAATCAGTGTGGTTGTGGCATTGCATTATTTTAAATAATATTTATTTAATCATACTTGTAACTTTATTCATATTTTATTTTTTAAAGGAAAATCATCTGTTTTTCACTGAATTTACAGGAGTACACCATAGACGTTTTCTTCCGGCAAAGCTGGAAAGATGAACGTTTGAAATTTGATGGGCCAATGAATATTTTACGTCTCAACAACTTGATGGCAAGTAAAATTTGGACACCGGACACATTCTTTCACAATGGGAAAAAGTCTGTGGCTCATAACATGACCATGCCAAACAAACTGCTGAGAATTCAAGATGATGGAACACTGCTATATACCATGAGGTAAAGTAATCACCCAATACATTTACGTGAATATTATCTATTTATATTGTTTTCAGTTTGAATAGAAATATACAGTATTTAACAAGTGTATTGCTACTATATTCCATGCATTTTATAACTTTATGGACAATTGATATTTTATTTGACCTCCCATGCATTCCATAATCACATTCATATTATAGATACTGTACTGTAATGCACCTTGTGTAAAGATATGCTCCTTTATTGTTCACATTTTCAATAAACTGTATAGATAATGCAAAGAGCACTGTGAGCCTATGAGACAGGAACAGGGGTAAGAGTAGAAAGTAGAACGTGGGCGGTGCATCGACAACGCTGGTTTCAACCATGAATGTGTGAGTGTTTAACCTTAGTATTTAGTTATGGGGTGGCTATAGGATTGAGAAGGCACAAGTCTGGCACCAAGTCTGTCTGTATGCAGTACATATTTCTATATTTGTGTTTAAGGTATCTGATGTATAAAGCCAGAGCGACATTCAGTCCCACCACCCTTGGATCAAATGCCCCGGTATTTTCCTCATGCTACAGTCTTGTCTCGACAGAGAAAGAATACTTTAAAATTGGACGCACCACTTACTGAAAATAACTACTGCCACCCCTCTCCCACAAGAGCCTCTGTTGGCAACTGTTCTCCCAATGAGTCTGCTGTCCGTGGCATTGATCTGCCTATGTCTCCGTTAGCAGGTTGCTGAAAGTCACATGTGCTGTCTGGGGACTATGTGAATTGGCTGGAATACACAAACATCACAGTTCCTCTGATGTATTTAGCAAAAAACATAATATAATAGAACAATGGCATGCAGTGTAAATTCGTATCAAACACAAGGCTGATTTTATTTCGACTGCTCTCTATGATGCCATGGCTATATTGATGAATATATTCACTGATGGAAGAATCAACTCTGTACAAACCAAAATGACATCGATAAAGAATTCTGTTTTATTACGGATATTTGCTCATTAGTTTTATGTTTACAGGTGTATTTATTAGGACATTTACTTATTTCTTTTGGGATAGGACTGTGCCAGTCACTGGTCTCCACAACACATCACTGAAGGACCTAGCCACATTTAATGTATTCCAGTACCTTCAAAGCATTTACCTTACATGTAATTTTGTGTGTTTATTGGATTCAGGTTGACGGTCCATGCCGAGTGCCCAATGCATCTAGAGGATTTCCCAATGGATTTCCATTCCTGTCCGCTGAAATTTGGCAGCTGTGAGTAATTGTTGTGCTGATAATACCCTGGAGTCATTTTAAACTGTTAGTAATTATTTTTTCCACACGTTCCCTGGCACCCTGTGTTGTTTTAGAACAAAATGGGGTTCCCTTACAGTACCAAGGGTAATGTTGTGAGTAGACCTGCAGACAAAATTAAACAATTAAATGAACACAAAGAAACCAAATAGCAATTATTGATACTTTACTCCATGTCTATCATCATCAACAACAACAACAACAACAGGCTCAGCAAACAATTTCCAAACATATCCATGCCCAACGTATATACTCCCACCACAGGTTAATGGAAAAACAAATTAATGAAGGTGGATGTGGTCAGTACACCGGCTATTTAGAACAGAGAGATGGAGCACTATGCTTTTTATTATATGTGACTCTGATGTTACACAGCCATACAAGCAGCAACCATTAGCAACTTAACCTAATTGATTGGATCCAAGTATTTTCAGTGGTCCCAAATTGGTAAGTATTGTAAATAGTAAGAATGAAATTATGACTTCTAATTTTATATTTTGCTAATTACTTCTTTGTGGCATTCTTTGGCAGCCGAATCCTCTTAATTCCCAATACATGCACATGAGAAGGATTTTAGATGATAATTTGGCAAATTAATCAAACAGTTTTTATATTACTAGAGTAGATTTATTGTCTTTTTTCTTCCATTGAATCAGTACAGTGATGTTATGTATAACTTTATAGATCTATGCTTAAGTAATACAAAACATAATAGGGTTGACAATGAAGTGCTGCACATTATTATACCTATTCAAAACATACTGTATAATAAAGCACACCTGCTGTTTCCATAGGATTCTATATTACATTATTTAATTCCATTATTTTGGAAATGCTTTAGTTAATCATTGACAATTCCAAAAAGAGAGTACAGCACAGCCTACATTGATTTATTAAAATTACTGATTAAGGCTAGATAAGTCTAAATGGCACCCATCTTAAACGACCAGCAAGAGCTTCTCCCTAATTGCGTGTGTTTGGACAATGGTTTTGTTGAGTCTCGAGGGACCAGCCCACATTATATGCAGTAGGCTAGTAGTGTAGTGTGTGTTATTACGCTTTTCCACTGCTGGTACCAGCTCGACTCTACCCACTTTAGGGAGCTTTTCCATTGCACAGTATGAGCTCTACTCGCCTCGGCACAAGTCTTTTTCCACTGCAGATACTACCCACTCAGTTTTACCTGGTCGCCATAGCGACGACACTGTTCGAACCACTCCTGCAGTAGATTGGTAGATTTTTATTTTTTATTTTGTAACATGTTCCTATCTTGTTGGAATGTCCTTCGGTAGCCGTGTGCAGCCAACAGTTTATAGACATCTTGGCCAACCTGCACTTTACGTGAATTGCCCAGTCCAGCTCTCACTAGATTTCATTGAGTATGCTGTCGACAATAGAGAACAATCTGCTCAATTGATCACTCCGTGGTTTTGCGATTTGCCATTTAATAAAAGGTTAATAAAAGAGCTTCATGATAATGCACGGCCCCATGTTGCAAGGATCTGTACACAATTACTGGAAGCTGAAAACATCCCAGTTCTTGCATGGCCAGTATACTCACCGCATACTCACCGGACATGTCATTGAGTATGTTTGGGATGCTCTGGATTGGCGTGTACGACAGCGTGTTCCAGGTCCTGCCTAAATCCAGCAACTTCGCACAGCCATTGAAGAGGAGTGGAACAACATTCCACAGGCCACAATCAACAAGCTGATCAACTATGCGAAGGAGATGTGTTTCACTGCGTTAGGCAAATGGTGGTCTCACCAGATACTGACTGGTTTTTGGATTTCCCCCAATACATTGAAATTGCACATTTCCAGGCCTTTTATTGTGGCCATCCTAAGGCACACCTGTGCAATACTCATGCTGTCTTGATGTGCCACACCTGTGAGGTGGATGGATTATCTCGGGAAAGGAGACGGGCTCACTTACATTTGTGAAAAATATTTGAGAGAAATAGGCCTTCTGTGTACATAGAGAAAGTATTAGATATTTTAGTTCAGCTCATGATGCATGAAAAACAAAAGTGTTATTATACATTTATAATTTTATTTAGTGCATATACAAACATGGAAGATACATTTATCTTATAATATGAATTAAATAATCCAAAAGGATGCCTCAGAATTTGTAATGCTGAGACAATTCACAAATCACTGGTTTTTAGCCGTTATGTTAAATCATAGTAATAAATAGCTTTGAGAATTTTCAATACAAGCAATTGACAGATTTATTTTTTCTCTTTCTCTCTCTCTCAAGATGCATACACGGTGTCAGAGGTGACATACGCTTGGACGCGTAATGCATCAGACTCTGTGGTGGTAGAAGGAGAAAGCTCCCGCCTTAACCAGTATGATTTACTTGGACAAACTGTAGGACAAGAAACGATTATATCAAGTACAGGTAAGCTGTTATGGAGTTGTAGAGTGACATACTCTTTAATCTTCAATTTCATGTACAGGTTTACTTTTAAAGACATATTTATTTCTGCATGACACAAAACAAGTCTTGACAAAAGAGTTGGAGAATATTTCAATTCTTTACCATACATAACTCAAGAAATGGAAACAGAAATGGCACCTGTCTGATGTATGGGCCTTGTGTTCAGGCTGCTTAATGGCATAATGGTGTGGGGAATGTTTTCTTAACATGCCACAGTATTTGTTGTTGACCACATACATCCCTGGCCCCTATGACAACTGCTGGTGCGTTGAGGAAATAATGACCCCACAGAAGTTATCATGTATAACAAGTATTTTGTTTAAACACAGTGAGGTTTTTATTCAGTGCAATGCTGTGCAGTAGATAGTTATTTAACTTATTGAGTTGTTTGACTGTATTATGTCTGCAGTGGCTTTCCTTTTGGAGGCGGGCTGTGGGCATGCCATTGATTAGGAGAGCTGAATGATTCACTTTGGTATCTGATTGTGGAATGCTCTTTCGTTTATAGACATCAAGGAAGAATGTTTTGTAGTGGAAACAATAATTAAGCATCATTGTCTTGACTTGTGAGGTTTTGAGAAACCGGAAATGTTGCTGAATGAATGAATAAAATACTTTGTATTTTGTCAAATTATTTTAATCTTTATGAAGACTCAAATCTACTATCTCTGCCTGAGGGTGCTCATTTCTAGCCTGCTCATTCTCTCATTGGCTGCAGCTGGTGATCTCTAGGAGTATTGCCTTCCTCTGTATACTACCCATAGTGGTGTTGAGTCTATGTGGAGCTATTTAAAGGCAGGATTAAGATAGAACTACACCACAGTGATTTTCGCTCGTGCATGTGGGAGCGACTGCTTATCAACAGAAATCTCCAGGTCACTGGTTGACGCTGGACCAACCGCTCCTATCAGCTAAAAGACGTCGCTCTATCAACATTTTCTAGCTAACGCAATTTTGAATTGGCAGTGAGGTGAAGGAAAACGCGAGTGTTTCCACCAATCAGAATCTAGGTAAAGGCTTTTCAGGATTTCTTGCAGAGTAATATCAATATGAAAAACACAAAAGGCTAATAACAGTGAGAACATTTATTTTTATTCAGCAGCACAAAAATAAGTAAACTGTTTACTGTTTGCATTTCAACATGATGCCTCCAAATCACTGCAAATGGATGGATATGCGTCCTGATTATGTTTCCTATGACTTCTTTGTCTTCTTTTCATTTAATTGTGAATTAACAAAAGGCATAATAAGGCCTGCATTTGATAACGCAAGCACTAGGATAGTATCTTTTGGTGTCAGTGTTGTCAGAAATAGTCCCACAACTTCCTTGTTGTTGTGTTCTGAGTTGTCCTTGTAGACTAAGAAGGTAGCTGAAAGAGCGTCCTCGAACGAGTATGCGCTTGTGCGTGAAACACGCACAATCACGTCGTCAGAAATGGTAATTAGGCTGTCGCGTCCACGCCTTGGTGTAGTTCTAGCTTTAGTCATTCTAAACTCAACTCAAAACAGCATCTTTCCGTGTCATCCACGGCACCTCTTCACACAGAAATAAATTGTGAAGCAAAACGTAGTGGTACAGTTTTGATGATTTGAGCGGTGTTTGACACTGTGTTTATGTTATTTACGTAGCCAGGGCTGTGTAGAAGTATCTGATTATTTAACACGTACAGCTTCGTAAGATAGCGAATAGGAGAAATTTGTTTAATTTGACAAAACATGTGTTAGCTTACATTTAGCTTGCAATAGCTGACTTTACCTTTACCTTTTCTATTTAGATAATTAAATAATTTATATTGTCTCATTCTAACATTTGAAGTTATTCTTCTTGATATTCAGACAATTTGACAGCAGCGATGCGTTTGACACTAATCTGGCTTTGCTTGCTTTTTAAGTCGCTCTCAAGGTCTTACGCTCTAACTAAGCCTCCTGCTTTCAGTCAGTTAGCCAATGAGGTTAGGGCATGTAAAACAAAATCGGCAACTGAAATGTTCATCTCAGAATGAGAAAATCAAAATCTAATTGGAATTATGTGACTTTTTAAAATAAAGAACTTGATTTGTATCCAGAATTGAACTTGTAGTTTTTCTGCATGTAGCTGTGTGGCTTACAATCCACTCTACTACAGAGCTCATAGGCTACACCATTCTCTTTGTTGTGTTTCAACGAAACAATGAGCAGACAAAGGAATTTGAGCTGGGTGTGCTTTAACACAATTGAGAGTACATTTCAGTTGACATAACAAACTTATTTGAGCAATTTCAATTTTATGCTGCTGTACCAAAGCTGCTTCTTTTAATTTTGACTGACTTACAACCAAGCGAGAACCTCAGTTATTGAGAAATTAGTACAACACGGAAGTGCCAAACCCTGCAGTTAATTGGCAGAGAATTAGCCATTGTAGCATTTCAGTGTGGCTACAAAATAATTAGGAAATGTTGATTTGGATAATGAAAATGTAAACTGCATGTTTCATTTGTGTCTTTATTGGTGTGGACATGGCTTTAGAAACCCCTTCAGACATATTTTTCAGACATATGTTATCTAAATAAATCTTATATTCTGGCAATGTTGAGCTCACATAATGCAATAAATACTGAGACAATTTGAAAGGACAGAAATAGATAGCATAAAAAACATGCAGTGTTAGAGACAGTGATGCAGAACTTAACATCTGTCTAAAGTAGCTGACTTGCACACAAACAGTGAAGCACTAGTTGAACAAAACATACATTATACTGTATCACCAAAGAGCAGCGGTGCATTAAATAACAAAGGAGAACAGTTACAGCATTGGGACCCAACGTCCCACAGTGTCTATAACTCTGTGTGCATGTTAAAAGGTTCCTCATAACCGGGATTAAAGAGGAGACATTTGTAGGTGCATTTGATTTTAGCAATCTTACATTAAAAGGCTTGTATAAATCCAGATAGGATGAGAAGTGTGGGGGAGGGAAAGCAGAATAGAAATTAGTTTTATCAACCCAAGTGAAGTTGAAATCATTTTGACAAGGATAATTTGCTGCAACGTCCTACACAGCACACAACTTAAATATGCAAGATTGCTTATAAATTATGACTAGTGATGCGCGGGCTGACCCGTAACTCCTACCAAGTAATAAATATCGACTGAAACATTTGCTTGCAAACGGGAATTCTATGATCCTTGCTCTTTCAAGCACACACACACACACACTATGGCACAAACCAAGGTCTGAAGTAACGGTGCACATCCTGGCCCTGGCTGTCAGTAGACTAATCTGCATTAGCTATACCGAACAACAAAGTTGGTTAGGCCTACATAAACTTTGTTTATTTAGTAGCATAGGCAGACGCGCAACTGCACATAGGATCGATCAATCATGTATGTTTGCAGGATGAGTCGGGCTTGGGTGGTTAATGAATGCATATTTTTACTGGTTGGGTGGGTGTGGGTTGTACAAAACTACAACCCGCACATCACTAATGGCTACTAATGAAATGTTAAATATTTGGCAACATATAGGCTAAACAGAGAGTCTGCTTAGAATTGAATTAATCAAATAATTGTCTTAAATAATTAGATTAGCTAATAGGCTACAAAAAACAATTAAGCTAAATTTATTCATAATTGCTTGATTCAGTTGTCATGTTATTTTATGTGCTGCAAAATGCTCTCACCAAATATCACTCTCTAAGGGAGGCGCCCAGGGGGAACTCTTACTAGATGCCCGTACCACCTCAACTGGCTCCTTTCGACGCAAAGGAGCAGCGGCTCTACTTAGAGTTCCACACGGATAGCTGAGCTTCTCACCCTATCTCTAAGGGAGTCGCCAGCCACCCTTCTGAGAAAACCCATTTCGGCCACTTGATCTTGTTCTTTCGGTCATGACCCACCCTTCATGACCATAAGTGAGGGTAGGATCGAAAATTGCCCAGAAGATCTTTGCCTTCCGGCTCATCTCTCTTTTCGTCACAACGGTGCAGTAAAGTGATTGCAATACCGCTCCCGCTGCTCCGATTCTCCGGTCAATCTCCCGCTCCAATGTCCTCAAGTGGTGGATGGTTTTCCAGAAACACTTTGGTGCCGACCGAAAGTCTTTTTCCATGGCTCTCCCACACCCGCTTCTTTGCTTCTGCTACGGCAGATGCTGCAGCACTTCGAGCCAGCCGGTACCCTGCAATCGCCTCCGGAGCCTTCCGGGACAACATATCCCAAAATAATATCCCTTCTTCAGTTGAACGGCTTCCCTGACCACCGGTGTCCACCATGATGATCGTGAATTACCCCTTGAGGCACCAATGACCTTGAGACCACAGCTGTCTGCTGCAGCTTTTGCAATGAAAGCTTTGAACATTGCCCACTCAGGTTCAATGTCCCCAACCTCCACAGGGATGCCAGAGAAGCTCTGCGGAGGTGTGAGTTGAAGATCTCACAGATGCGGCGTGTTCGCTCCTCCCGGGTAAGACGGGCTCTTCCCATCTGCAAGGGCTCGGGATCTGGGGTGTGTGTGTCTGCTGTGGGCTGAGCGTGAGAAGACGGAGCTGGAGTAGGCGTGGCATGGG
>JAODLL010009640.1:13054-30581 GCA_026546735.1 Forbesichthys agassizii | reverse complement strand
ATGTAAAGTAATGATTGTACAGCTTGTAGAACAGTGTAAATTTGCTGTCCCCTCAAAATAACACAACACACAGCCATAAATGTCTAAACCGCTGGCAACAAAAGTGAGTACACCCCTAAGTGAATATGTTTGTACAGTTTGGACATTTTCCCTATTTGCAAATATGTGAGGGGTGTACTCACTTTTGTGAGATACTGTATATATAAATATAAGAGGCCATCATTACTACTGCCAACATAATGTAAAGAGCTTATCAATTAATTAAGTGGCCACCTTTAACCCTGTCAACATAATGTAAAGAGCTCATGAATAAATACATTTGCGACCTTTAACCTTGTTAACATAGTGTAAATATCGTATGAATGAATGAAGTGGCCACCTTTAACCCTGTCAACATAATGTAAAGAGCTAATGAATAAATAAAGTTGCCACCTTTAACCTTGTAAACATAATCTAAATATCATATGAATTAATAAATAAACCATCTTTACCGCTGCCAACAAGTTTGTCGATCTCCTCGCTCACCACGGCCTCCAGTTTGGACACAGACCTCCTGATGATCCCAATGCACATGTCCGTGGGAACGTTGGTCCCAGACCAGTCCTTGACGGTTGGTGGGGTGCTGAGTGCAGGGAAACTCTTCAGAGGAACACAACGTATAAAATGCATCAACTGCATGAAAAATGATTGACGAGAGTGTATTTCACTACAGTTGATATTTCTCTATATCATATAAATATGTAAATTCAAGAAGCCAAAATTCTGATTAGCTTTCAGTAGTATCAAAGGCTCGCCACTCGTAGCCATCTTTAAAACGCTATTGATATTTAGGAAGACAGTAGACTATAGGCAGGTGTCTTACGTCAATGCAACCACACGGTTGGTTAAATAGGTTAATGCTTGGCAGTTAAACAGCAGACATTTGCCTCTTTCGGATTATGTTACAGGTTGTTATTTTCATTATTTTCCGAATAACTAATGTAACTGCTATATTTGCCATTTTAGAAATCTATCATAGAGCTCTACTCAAAACTATACCAATGTCATATCTCCATATGTATCTATCTCTGGTCGTATTCAATCAATAAATCAATTATTGTGTCTATTTGTTTACCTTATAACAGCATGCATTCAACATAAAACAACCTAAACAAAGAATATCACGAATCTTGTTTTGACCTGCAGGAAGTGGATATGGTCAGTGCGCTCCAGCTTCTCCAGGTCGGCGTTCCTCCTCCTCAGCTCGGCGATCTCCTGCTCCAGGTCGGCGATGAGGCCGTGGGCCCGTCGCTCGGTCTGCCGCTGCTTCTCCTGTATGGCCAGGACCAGCTCGGCCTGCACCGTCTGGACGGAGCGCATCAGCTCTGAGAAAACAATGGCGCTGTACTCGATCTCCCTGTGGGCGCTCGCCTGGGAGGTCACACAGTCAGTTGATGTTTACTTTAACCTTTTTGGAATGCATCCACTGATAAACACACTTGATTGATTGGTTGTATGACAGACTGACTGACTGACTGGTTGGTTTGTTTACAGACTGACTGACTGGTTGGTTTGTTTACATACTGACTGGTTGGTTTGTTTACAGACTGACTGACTGGTTGGTTTGTTTACAGACTGACTGGTTGGTTGGTTTGTTTACAGACTGACTAGTTGGTTTGTTTACAGACTGACTGACTGGTTGGTTTGTTTACAGACTGACTTGTTGGTTGGTTGGTTGGTTGACTGACTGACTGACTGACTGACTCAGCTCTTCCCTCCAGGATTCACCTTGTTGAGCTCAGCAGAGCTTCTGATCTCCTCGACCTTCTTCAGACGCTCCTGGATCATCTGCTGGACGTCCGTCACCGTGCTCTTGAGCTGCGCCTGCAGGCGGTGAAGAGCATCGACCATTGAGACTCATCGGCTTGAGGAGAACAATCGATTTAAATCTAACTTGTGAAATTAACTTAAACTGAAAGTCTTACTTTTGGATTTTAATACATTTTCCATTAGAATCAAGTATTTTTGTGGGCATGTTACAAATACAAATATGTATAAACCTTCACATAATCAATACTTATTTGCAGCCTATATAGGTTTAAATGAAGGTGTTGTACCCAAGAAAGAATTGTGTGGCATTTGCTGGAAATAGTTCTTCTTAAATCAACAGGGATGAAAACCAAACACTTCTGCTAGCATGCACCACTAGCCTAGATGACACCCTGCCATAAATGAGAGGTTAATGAGATTCACAATTTATGTGAATACAAATATTATTGAAATTAAATGCATCTTTAGGATGTTGTACAGCATTTCGTTCAATACAGTAAATATTAACACGTTCTTTAGGTTGTGTCATGGAAATTCACTTAGTGTTGAGCTACAGCATGAGCACACCAAAGATGGAGTCTCCCTTCTTTGTCAAGCGCACCAAAGATGGAGTCTTACCTTCCTCTCCTTCCACTCGCGCTCCACGGGCACGGTGTAGTGCGCCCGGTGGTCCGTCTCGGTGCAGAGCACGCACACGCACGCCCGGTCCTTCCTGCAGTACAGCTCCAGCAGCCGCTGGTGGCGCGGGCACATGCGCTCCTCCATGTTGGCCACGGGCTCCATCAGCGCGTGCATGGCGAAGCGGGCAGCGTGCGCGCGCAGGTGCTCCTCGCAGTACGACGTCAGGCACACCAGGCACGACTTGGCGGCCACTGGCCGCGCCTCGCCCAGGCACACGTCGCACAGCACCTCCTCCTCTTCCTCCGCCTCCCACGTGCTGATGGGCTGGGGGGAGGGAGGAGGAGGTGGCGGCGATGGAGGAGGAGGTGGTAACGGTGGCGGGGGCGGGGCTGAAACCGCCGGCGACAAAGGAGTACGGGGGTTTCTGGGCGGAGGCACCAGGGGCGGCAGCTCCTCGTGTAGGCCCACGAACGCCGGCGTCGCCCGCTCACCCTTCTCCGCCGCAGGGCTGCTCTCCTCCGGGAAGCCTTTCGCCTGATTCATCCTCAGCACGCTCTGCTCCTCCTGCTTCTGCCTCAGCTCCTCCTGGGGGTGCTCCTGCTGCTCCCGGCCCAGCAGCCGCTCCTCATCCTCCTCCTTCCCCCTGCGATCCATCGCCCACCTTTTGAGCTTCTCCGCCGCCGCTGGTTCAACGGCGCCACCATTTTTCCTTCCGCCATCTTTTCCACCGCCATCTTTCCCATTGCTCTCTACCGCCCCCTGCTGCTGCCGGGTGGGCCCTTCGTCGCCGTCGTTGCCACCCCTGGTGAGGCGCATCTCCTTGAACTGCCGCGCGATCTCCCGCAGCACGGTGTTGACGCTGACGTCGGGCCTCCGCTGGAAGGCTTTCTTGCACATGGGGCAGAGGTGCGGCGGCCCCGCCCGCCAGTAGCCCAGGATGCAGCCGCGGCAGAAGTTGTGGCCGCAGGGGATGGAGGCTGGGTCGGTGAACACGTCCAGGCAGATGGAGCAGTGCACCTGCTCCTCCGACAGGTTGCCCACGGCAGCGGCCATGCCTGCGCGGCTGAGAGGCAGCGTCATTTGCGGGCGCCTAGCGACCACGCATGGACACCTGCTGTGTGGATGTGATAGCAAGGTAGATCAATGGGTTCAGATTTTGTAGATGAGATTAGGTTATATTAGATATGAGGTGATTTAGGTATATTATATAGATTAGATTAAGTTATATTAGATAGGTTATGTCATATTATGTAGATGAGATTAGGTTATATTAGATATGAGGTGATTTAGGTCATATTATGTCATATTATGTAGATTAGATTAGGTTATATTAGATATGAGGTGATTTAGGTTATATTATATAGATTATATTAAGGTATATTAAATAGGTTAGGTCATATTATGTAATATTAGGTTACATTAGGTAGGTTAAGGTGATTTAGGTCATATTATGTAGATGAGATTAGGTCATATTAGATAGGTCGTCATAGTATGTAGATTAGATTGGGTTATATTAGATAGGTTAGGTCATATTATGTCATATTATGTAGATTAGATTAGGTTATTTTAGATAGGTTAGGTCATTTTATGTCATATGTAAATTAGATTAGGTTATTTTAGATAGGTTAGGTCCTATTTTGTCATATTATGTAGATTATATTAGATAGGTTAGGTCATATTATGTTTACGTAGATTAGATTTGGTAGAATAGGTAGATCATTTTAGGTCATTTTAGGTAGATTAGGTCATTAGGTCATATTAAGTAGATTATATTATATTATATTAGGTTATATTATATTAGTTTAAATTACATTGATATATTACATAGATTATATTACATTATAATTAGGGCTGGCCCCTAATACTTGAATATTCGTGTATTTGTTTGTTGGATATGATCTCGATTTTATATATTTGGATTCGCAAATTCATACAAGCATGCATAGTTTCCCATGAATCCCTTCTGTCTTTGTATAAACCGACATTGATTTATTTGCTTGCCCTACACTGTCAACACAATGAAGAGAGCGGGGCTATTCATTCAACACACACTCGTATTGGCTATTATATGATATTGGACAATTCTGATTGGGTCAAATAACGTGTCAGTCAACACGACCATTCTGAGCATAGCTATGTTTATATGTGTGCTCATTGAAGCTATGAATGGGAGGTTACATCTGCCAACTAATATATAATGAATGCAATGGCTGGCTGTGCGATATTTGGTAATGCAATATGTTTTGGACTAAATATTTTACTGGATTGTCTGGAGCCTTCCCAATGTAACAAGATAGTTTTTGATTATTTTCAATCTGTGGACTATGCGTACTGTTATTGGTGGTCTGGTGGACTACTACTTCCTTCATAGGTGAATAGTTGATTCAAAGTTAAAAGCGTTGTACAGTTATGCGCTATTAAAAATGCGAAATGGTGTTGCCACCCGCTTTTACAGGTTATGAAACATTAATTATAGAGTGTTTTTAATTGTGTTTTGAGAATAAGTATTTGAATAAAACTATCAATTATTTGAAACCTGTAAAATGGTATTTGGGACAGCCCTAGTTAGATTAGGTTAGGTTAGATACATGAGATTGTTAGACTATATTAGCATGCCATTTTTAGTCACTTACATGCTAATAAAAAATTACATTCTGGGTTCATTTGTTAATTGCAGTAAACATTAGATGTGAGATATCAATTTATTTTTCTTTCTCCTTTTTATTAACCAACAGGGCTTTTTAAGGGATACTTGACTGTGCATTTCTAATTTTATTTTCGATTTGCTGTTTAGACACATGACATTTGTCCCCCTCTGTGCTAAATATATATCTGCTATCCAATACTGTCAGCAGGTCTGTTACGACGACAGTATGTAGGCCCATGTCTGCGTTTTAAACACAAGCAAAAGTCCATATGGAGATATTAAGAGAGATTGTGCGTTTGTGGTGAGAAGGGCCTGTCTATTTGTGGCATGACGTGATTAACATCTTTCCAAAAACATGTCTAGCCAGTGAACCACCTAAACTGTGCTATCCAGAAGGCTCTGGATTATTTCAACGTCTTGATTCAACACAGTGGCTCACACCGAAAGACAAACAGCACCCAACGCTCGTAGAAAGAACAGAATATCCCCTTAAACATCCACGATTTTACTGCCCCGGAAAGCGTATTAGCACCTTAATCTTGTTCATAACCTAAGAGACTAGAAAATATCAAGACCCCCCCCCCCACACACACACACACACACACACACAGTGTCAGACAAACCAGACACACTTACACTGTTCTATCCAGTCAATGCTTCGCAGTATAAGTCCCAAGTCTGCGTGCGTTGCCGTGGAGATCGACCGTGCATAGGGGAGAAGGAAAGGAGTCGAATAGAGGGGAGGAGGAGGAGGAGGAGGAGGCAGGGAGGTCCAGGAGGGGACGGGCCAGAGAACAGCTGCTAGTGTGTGTCTGCCGAGAGACGCATGTGTGACACACACACACACACACGCGTGCATACCCCCTCACACACACACACACACACACACACACACACACTCTGCCCAAACCCCTTCTACACACGCACACACAAAGACACACACACTTACGCCCTAAATATACCCTCCCTCCTACCCAGATATAACTGTAGGGTGGCACAGTGGGTGAAGCAGGTGACCCAGAAGTCGCTGGTTCCAACCCCTCTAACCCCTCAACAAGTGTCGAGGTGTCCCTGAGCAACACACCCAACCCCATTCTGCTCCCGGTGGTCAGGTGGAGCCTTGCATGGCTGACACTGCCATCGGTGCGCTGTATAAATGCAGTCTGTTAACCTTTCCACGTCATGTGTCATTCTGCTCCAGGTGAACATACCTTAACCAGAGTCCTTCTAGGCAAGTCTCCACTCCAACTGCCATTTTTGCGTTTCAAAAATCTCCCATAGAGCTCCATTCAATGTTCTCTAAGTGGCATGTCTCCTCTATATGACGTCTCTGCCTTAACCCTGTGAGACCAGTCCACATAGGACCCAACTGTCCCTGCATAGAGTGGTTGGTGTCTGTTTATCTTCAATCAGTGTCAAGCTGAGGGAGGTACGTCAAGCTCAGTGGGCACAGGAGAATACTCGCCTCGTCCGGTGTAACCAGCCCTAAAACTAACATTGTGAACATGGTCATGGTCTGAAACTATTGGGCGGTCTTCCAATCGGCATTGCTACATTTGTTTTGATCGCCTCATCTAGCTCTACCACCATTTAGCCACTCTCGACATAAACGTCATCTCACTGACCCACCCCAGCAGGGTGGCTGTGAAAACGTTAATGCACACTGGGTTTCCAGACTATAATCTCAGCGGAAAAAAACAACAACGAATCAGTTGGATGTTAAAATTCAGTATATCTTTATTAGGTAATTACAAAAGTATACAAAATTATTAAAGTTTTTACAATTATCAAATGATGAAGCAAACCTCAGCCACTTATTACATTAAATAATACAAAATGTCTTGCATGCAAATGTATTTCTCTCACTATGCAAAAACAACAGAAACTAAGGATTTGCAGATCAAAAAGTGAGATATTACTGCATGCATAACCTTCATACAGAACCACGTGAAGTTCTAGCCCAATAATAATGTCTATTTTGCATTTTTAATAAATACTGTAACATTAGTTTCCAATTCTATTACAGTTTGGATACTTGTTACATCTACATGTTTGTCCAAACCATGTTTGGACCAAGATTACCACTACTCTCCGCTATCTGGGGTTGACAAGCACAGTCCAGTTCAGATTTGACCCTCCGGAAAAGGTAACTCCTAATATGTTTAAAATTATATTATCTACATCATTGTTTTGGGTAAAATATAGATATTATTGTGTACATAATTGGTTTCCTTCAGTATATAAAAATAATTTTAAATATTCACATTAGCTTTGAAATATATCAATGTCTCCCTCTTGCGGGCAATAAGAGAAACTACGCCTCACATCGAGTTCTTAGACACTTGGCAGCTGCTAACAACATAGTTGCATTTATTATTGTGGACGATACTTTTGTTTGTGTGTGTGTTGGGGGGAGGGAGGGGGGGGTGTTCTTCAGGGGTGCTTCACGCTGCAGAGGACCAGTGGCGCGGTGTTCTTGCCCTCGCGGTTGAGGCAGGGGCTGAAGATGGGGTGCAGGCTCTCGTCGAAGGCGTCCTGGAAGGTGTAGAGGTGCTGCCGCTCCTTGGCATCGTAGAAGGACACGCGGCCCGCCTCGTGGTCCAGGAACACGCCCACGCGGGCGGGCAGCGCGGCCAGCGGCAGCAAGACGCGGCCGGACGCCGTCAGCGCCTTCACCTCTCCGTCCTTCAGCCACAGGCACCAGAAGCCGCCGTCCGGCGCCAGCTTGATCTCGCCCTGGCGGCGGGCGGAGGCGCGCGCCACACCCAGCGTCCACGCCGTCTTGCGGCCTACCTCCACCTCCCAGTAGTGGCGGCCGGACGCCAGGCCGTCGCGACCCAGCACGAACAGGGCGGGGCTAAAGCGGCGGGGGCCGTCCGACTGCGACGACTTGCGCTCCTCGTGGCGCACCTGACGCCCGTCATCCGACACCACCAGGTGCCTCTGAGCCGTGCCCGCGTCAAGGACCACGTCAGCTGGACGGGACAAGGCGATACATTATACATTAATACATTATACAAGGCGTCATACATGTATTACAATACATTATACATTACACAAGGTGTCATACATGTATTACAATACATTATACATTATAATACATTATACAAGGTGTCATACATGTATTATAATCAGGGCTTTAGTAATATTAATGTTATTACCTTACAATACATTTTACATTTTAAACTAGTAGTTTAACTAAATACTATTTACTTAACAGTAATATAATATTACAATTACTAGTCCAAGTAACTAATAGTCACTGCGTTACAAGAACGAGATTTCTGGTCCTAGCATACTTAGGCTAATTGAACCAACCTGTCAATCACCTGGTTTGAGAGGCTGCAATGTTTTCACTTTGGCTGATTATTGACTCCTAACGTTAATTATTGTTCCAATAAAGAGGATTCAATTCTAAAATGAGCTGGCTACGCAGGTTGTCATTTTTCCGAAGGGCTGAGGCAGAGGAATGTGAAAGTAATCGAATGTGAAAATAATCTAGTAATGTAACTAATTACTTTATAATATCCAGTAATAAATAAAGTAATATCATTACTTATAACACTGATTGTAATGTCCTAATTATGAGTCATTATCTCTATTTATCATTTATAGGATTACAATATGCTAATTCTGTATCATTATAAAACACAAATTATTATTCATAATTATAATATCCTAATGAATAATTATCTATCTACATAATTTATTATATCCTAATTATTAAGTATCATCAATTTATTATAACAATCTAATTATTAATCATGATCAAATGTATATAATTATATATTAGATACAGTATATATAGAACTTATTATAGCATCATCTAAATTATCAAGCATTATCTATCTATATCCAGTAATATATAAATATTGCTATAAGAGCACATGTTTAAAAAGGAAGCTAAATTCTTCCCAACTAGGTTTTGGTTCCCTGCTAAACCAACCGATTTCACTAAAGCTGATATTCCACCGCTTTCTGGACCTGAAGCGATACCTCAGTGTGTTATTATGCTATCACACTATATTGTTGTGGATGTTAGTCTGATAATAGCGCATGTGATATCACCCGCTAACAACTAGGTCCCCCAAAACAAATAGCTACGCTCACAGTAGCTCAATGCCTCCCTCTTGTGGTCAATCAGAGCTGCTACGCCTTATATCACATTTATACGGCACAGTTCACAGCTGCTAAATTGCTTTGTCCTTTCTGAACAACGCCGCTATCTGAACACCCATTCAGAGAGCCCCACAATCACCAAGAGGGCTGCATTATTACTCACTGGCATAGTACTGCAGCTTCCGCAGCTCTGGGGAGAAGAGACAGGGAACACAGTGGAGAAAGACAAGGTCAATACAAACTGTGAGTCACCTGAACTCTAAGCAGGCACACGCGTGTGTGTGTGTGTGTGTGTGTGTGTGTGTGAGTGAGTGAGCGTTGCATTGAACGTATTAGTGTCCAGCCTCGACTGTAACGGCTGTGTTAGCATGTGCTACGGTCAGTCAGGACTGTTAATGTACCCTCTCATTGTTGCCAGATGGCCCCATCTGCCTGGTGATTCTACATGTGTGTGTGTGTGACCTACTTAGCACAGATAGGGATGCTTCCTAATGCTAGTAAGTGGCACGCAGTGTGTTGATGTCAAATGTCAGGTGTCTTATGTCCTCATATAGTTCCAACTGCCAAATGTATAGTGGCGTTTTGAGCTGAACATGTATTATGCTTTGGCCTCTTTAAAACGTGCAAGAGCAGGCAATGTGTCAGGGTGGGTCAGAGACGATTGGTCGCAATACAGAAATTATGTCACGCCTGGGGACGAATCAAGTCGAGTCCCGTCCAGATCCCGTCCAGGTCCCTCGAGACAACGCGACTGGCCGCCCGGGGTCACATAAGCAGATCTAGCGCTGAATGTCTGATGCATGAGACTCCTGGAAGTGGTATTGTCGTGGGCTGTCGGCGTTGTCACCCACAAGTCTGTGCCAGTAATTCCAGGGCAACGTTTTCCTCAGCGAGAGCCTTGTGTGCTTTCAAACAGGTGTGACGTGTTGAGCCATTTTCAAGCCATAAAATTCAGATCATAAAAAATGGGAATGTTGTCAGCCAGCATTGATGTGTCTCGTCACTACCAAGTTCACTACCAGAATTTAGTTTACAGCTCAAAAAACAAGTTTTTGGGTGCAGCTACAGCAGTTACTCTTAACCCTTTACAATATCCACCCTTTATATACACTGTAGGCCAGAGGTCAACGCGGGGTCCGAGACGCCTATGGGGGTCCTCAGAGGTACTGAAAGGGGTCCTCCAAATTATTTGAAAGTCACATTTTTTTAATGTCAAATCAAATATGCATTAACGTAAATACAAGCTGTGCAATAAACATATACATCTGTCTAATTATTTTAACGGCTTAGTTGGTGGCCTACTTTTATACATGACACTATTGGCCGCCCTATAAATTATTGTTGGCCCGACAACGAAATATTATATACCATATGTGATAGGGGGTCCCCGTGCCGCGTTTATATCTGCCAAGGGGTGCTTGGCCCGAAAAACGTTGAAGACCTCTGCTGTAGACTAAAGCCCAGTGCACACTGCATGCTGAGCTGAAGCGGATCAACTCTCGTGTCAATTAGTCTTTGTACTCTACACATGAAGCGGACGCACATCTCTCCCCCGCCGGGAGTCCATTTATTTCCGCCTCACCTCACGTTTTTGAAAAACCTTTACATAGAGTGCAATACACATATGTTGCAGAAGCAGGTACTGTAAAACACTACGAAGAATTAAAAGCTCAATTCAGCTCAACGTGCAACGAGCAACGAGCAATGAGCAATGAGCAATGAGCTTAAGTTGACATTACTGCCACCTGCTGGTGCAGTTGCGCTCCTACCTCTTCCCCACAGTCTGTTGAGCTCCATCTGGAACTTGTCCAGCAGGCTGCTGACAGAGTCGCGGATGGTGCCCAGGTAGAGGTCAGAGTTCACGCTGACGTCCGACCAATCACTGGGCTCCGGTGTGGGCGGTAGGTTTTGCAGTTGCTAGCAGAGAAGAACAGGGGGGCTAAGATCAACAAGAGATATAACTATGGCGACATCTGTGGCGATTACTGCAGCACTTGTTGATTATTCATAGTAAATCTACATGACGTTCTGCCACTAGGTGTCACAATAAGCGCTCCAGCATCTCATACCATACAAAATGCTTTGCTGGATACCAACATGCACGCACATGCACAGAGGGAGTGTGATGTCACTCTCTGCAACACATTTTACATTACACCGCTATATCTTTACATAGGAGGACATAGTTCCTGTTTCAAATATGATAGAATAAATTCCGGATGCAATAAAAGTCGTTAAGGCTTAACACAACAGATGGCTTGGCGGTTAAGGTGTGTTTAAAAATGCGCTCTATACAATATTTAAAAACATTATTTTAGCAGCAATATAGTAATTTTCTATGTAAATATATACAGTACAGTACAGTATAGCGACACTTAGTGGCGGCACGTGATACAGTGGCACTGTAAGCGGGGGAGGGGGGGCTCAACTTCCGTTAGAGCACTAAATCTATACATCTATAATATTTATAATATTATTTTTTAAATCTGCGTGTGGCCCAGTGATCGTTTTGGTGCGAGATGCTCGGTGCGACATCTAGTGGCGGACTGTGGTGTGACACCACATTGCACAGCGCGAGGGGAGCTCACCTGCAGGAAGAGCACCCTGTCGTGCGTCTGCGCCACGGCGTCCAGCTCATGGCTGCGGCGCCGCAGCAGGCTCAGCTCGGCCTCCAGGCCGCGTGCCGTCTCCTGGGCTTGCCGCTCGGCCTCGCGCTGCCTGGAGGCCACCAGCTCCACCAGCTCGGCCTGGCTCTGTTCCACCAGGCGCTGCAGGTCGGCATACACCTGCCAGCTGTCCTCCAGCTCCTTCTGGGCTCCCACCTTGGGGGGGGAGGGGAGGGGGGGGAGAGGAGGGTCAGGAGTTGGGGGCAGGTGTTGGGGGGAGGAGACACGGGTTGGGCAAGGAGGAGGGTTCATGTGTTGTAAACAATACAGTGTGTGTGTGCGTGCGTGCGTGAAGGATGGACAAGTGGATAGAGCCACAGTGGCTATTAAGTGTTTTGGGGTAAATGCACAGTGTTCTGGGCCGTGCGTGCGTAGATGTAGTAGCTGTCTGGGCGCCGCCTACCTCAGCCTCCACAGCAAACTGATGTGAATGACACGCCCACTTGAGAGACCGTTTCTGCATCCAATGAAATGCGTGGAGTGCTCCAGCTTGTTGTTATTCAAATATCTTTGCGCACGCCATCGGAAATGCAGCGTCTGCAAGTCAAGTCGTCACCAAGCGCAATTGTCGAACCTGATTGGCTCGACGACTGCAGTTGTTGACTTCGACTGGTCAAAAGGTGGCTATTGTTGAATCCGACGTGACGTGACGTCACGTGACCCGCCCGCACCCGCAGGACAGGTTTGACGGGATAAGTAGTTAAATATAACAAAGGCAGATTGACGTCTCTCTGGCTCTATCCACAGATGTTGGAGGGGGAGGCGGGTGTTTCATACGCGACAAGCGAGAGGAACAATCCTGCTGAACCGGCCTGACAGCTTCTAGTCTCTTAGTCCGCACAGATCAGCAAAAGTGACTCTGTCATTCAGCCATTCCACAGTGTCTCCGCCCCCCAGTGTTTCCATTATGCTCCTACTCCGGTTACGGGTTAATAATCAACACCAGAGATTGTGTGACTGCATAATGCTTTTAAAATACACATTTACGATGCAACCCTGTGTCAAAGATAGCCGTTCTTTATTACCCCCGAATAACAAGGATATCCATCCATGCCCCCATTGTCCGCACTGTAACTGCATCCTTGAGGTATTTATGAAATGATTATCAAGTTGACAACAATCATACTCTATTGTGTTGAAAATCAATAACTGGGGAATTTTACGCAGCAGTGATGTTTCCTCCTTAACATACAGTACAGTACAAACACTAAGAAATAATAATAAATCATAATATTTATATATTTTTATTGTATTTATTTATTTCTAATACATGTGCCACAAATCGTGCATCTGGTATCTTAATTTCTATGAATTTAGCTGTATAGGTTGATTATAATTATATTCATTAGCCCATAGCATAATTTTCACGCAGTTTGCTCGTGAAATATTTTGCCCCTCACAAACCTCCATTTTATTACTATTCCAATGTTTAATGATTACAGCATGTAGATATTATAAGTGTAATATAATACAAACCTGTGTGTGTGTTTCAACATATGAACCACAGGCATATGTATATAAGTAAACACAAGAGCGCGAGAACCAAACGTGAAGCACCTGTCAAACGAGTTAGACAGCTTCCTGAAAACACACAGTGGCCATGGCAGACTTTTACCCCAGGTGGGAGTAAATGGCACACAAGCTAAACAAACGCCCTTGCTCTTTTTCAACTCTTTGCTTTAACTCGGGGAGAGCTTTATGCGACCGGGAAATACTGTGGTTAATGATTTATATCTATAAAAAAAATGTAATAAATGTACATAAATGGGACCCAAATGTCCTTGAGCAAGGCCAGTAGAATAACGGCACGTTACGTTTCAGATATTTATTCTCTCCGTTTCCCTCCGCAATTGTTCTCGAATGGGCTGTACCATATTTGCACTAGTCCTTCCTGTGGCTAAAGTCCTTATCTAGCTGATCTGTAGTGCACAAACAACGGCCAGAGCTTCTACTGTAACTCAAGGCCGAAACTACAAAGCGGTAGCTTGTACATTAGCTTCGCACAGTGCTCGTATCCATGTGGTAAACAGAGAAGTAGAAACGTGAAAATCTGACACCAACTATTACAATAAAAGGTTATTTCTAGTTGTTTGTGACACAGGATCAAATGACAGAGCACATTCTATGTTTCTAGTTGCACTGTGATGTACACAGACTGGCAGGTCAGGTCTTATATAAGCATGCAGTTATTAGTCCTATTCATATCAAATATAGGATTTTTGCATTTTCACACTGTAATCTAATCAGTTATACTCCTGTACTGAAGAAAATGCATTTGCTTGATTACAGCAAGTCCTTACACTGTTTACGCAGACGTGAAAATAATACGATATGTAATAACAATGTAGAACTACCCTATTGTTTTCTTCATGAACCCAAAAAGATGTGGAAACACTTATTGTAATAAAACATAACATTATATACAGCATATATACACACACACAATCACACACTGTATATAAATATAATAAGTATATAAATAATAACGTAATACAACATAAATCTATACACACTATACTATAAAATAAAACTAGATGCATTTGATTATTACCAATTTACACAGTATATTGCAGCGCAGCTCACCTTAATGTCTTCAATCGACTGCTTGATCTCCTCCAGTTTCTTGCTTCTCTCCTTGATCTGTTGCTTCAGTTCTGACCGCTTCTTGTCCAGGTTGACCTGCGTTGGAGCAGAAGGTCACACAGGACAGTTAGTGGTGAGCCTGTGCACCGCTAACGGTCATTATACAGGCGGTCAAGATGTATAACAGATTATTACAGTTTTTTATTTATATTATTTTTAATGTATAGTAGTTTATTTTAGAATATAAATAGATTTTATTTATGTATTGTTACACAGTATAAGCGGTTATCTTTTGCCAATCATATCTTTATGTACAAATTACAAATTCATTATTTCAATTTATCCACCCACTTATCAGTCAACCCACTCCATCCATTCATTTATACATCCCTCCATCCATCCATCCATTCATCTGTATATCCATCCATCTGTCCATTTATTAATCTGTTCATCCCTCCACCCCTCCATCCACCCATCCACCCCTCCTCCCACCTGGGGGCGTAAGGACAGGAGGAGGGTCGGGGTGGGGTGTAAGATGAGGGTCAGGAAGTGAGGGCAGGTGTTGGCGGGAGGAGACACGGGTTGGGCAAGGAGGAGGGTTCATGTGTTGTAAACAATACAGTGTTTCATCATGAACGCTCAGCTCCAAGTAGTGTTTTACTGGTGTGTGCATGTGCATTTGTGTGTGTGTGCGCACATGCGTGTGTGCCTGAGTGAAGGATGGACCAGTGGTTAGAGCCCTCCATCCATCCAACCCTCCCTCCACCCCTCCATCCAACCCTCCATCTATCCACCCCTCCATCCAACCCTCCATCTATCCATCCATCCCTCCATCTATCCATCCATCTATCCATCCATCCCTCCCTTCCCCCCTCCACCCTCACCATCTTCTTCTTGTACTCGCGGTCAGCGGAGACGACCTCGTGCGTCTGGTGGGTGGTGTCGGCACACGCGCTGCACACGCACGCATGGTCGGTGCGGCAGAAGCGGTCGGTGAGGCGCTGGTGTTTCCTGCAGATCTTCTTCTCCAGGTGCAGCGTGGGCTCGATGAGGCGGTGGGAGCTCATGGCCTTCACCTGCGGGGCGGAGGGTGGTGCGTTAACTCTCATCCAATAGCTTGTGGGGACGATCCCCAGCACATTTAACCCCCCCCCCCCACACACACACACACACCTTCTTATGGTGTCGGAGGTGGAGGTCACAGAAGGACCCGGGACAGTGGAGGCACGACTTCTTGGCTTTCATCTTCCTGCCGATGCAGGCGTCGCAGGGGACCTCCCCCTCCCGGGCGAAGTCGCCCGTGTCTAGTTGGTGGTGGTGGTGGAGGTCTCCCCTGACGATGCCGGCCTCCGAGTTGAGGTTGAGCGTGGACCCCGGCGAGGCCATCCCGGCCCCGGGCCCCCCGGCGTCCAGGATCAGGTCCTGGAACTGGGTGGAGATCTCGGCCAGCACGCGGTTGACACTGAGCTCGGGCCGGCGGGCGTAGTTCTTCTTGCACATGGGGCATGTCAGCTTCTTGGAGTGGTTCCAGTAGCCCTCCAGGCAGGCCTTGCAGAAGCTGTGGCCGCACGGCGTCGACACGGGCTCTACAAACACCTCCAGGCAGATGGAGCACTGGAACTGCTCCTCGGAGAGCACTCGGCCCCTGGGAGAGTCTGGGGTGGAGGGGGGAGGCAGTGGGTAGAGCGGGGTGACGGGTGATAAAGAGGTCGCTGGTTCGAACCCCGCTAACCCCTCACCAAGTGTCAAGGTGTCCTTGAGCAGCACACATAACCCTATACTGCTCCTGGTGGTCAGGTGGCGCCTTGCGTGGCAGACACCCCCATGGGTGAATGTGAGGCTACAGTGTATAGCGCTGAGAAAAGCACTATTTAAATGCAGTCCATTTGCCATATAGTGCTTTTCCAACCGCTCAAAGTGCTTTCCAGTACAGCCTCACACACACACGCATTTAAACACGGACACCGTGGCAACTGACCACGGAAAGTTGTGAGTGATGTGCATCGTTTATATTATTTATATATTGTTACACAGTATAAACAGTTATCTTTTGAGCCATGACATCGTGGCAACTGACAGCGGAGGGCAGTTAGGGTGAGGTGTCTTGGGTTCGAACTTCGAACCAGCAACCACATATGGATCACCTGTATATATATAAATTATATAAATACATGTCACATTGCTTCAAGCTATGATATCATATACCACCCACCATGTCCCCCTCCCTGGTTATGGAACAGTAATAAAACATCTAAAGTAAAGTTATATTAAAGTTTGTATTTTAATTTTTTTTTTTTTTACTAGAGTCTTATTTTATCGTATCTTTAGTCTGGTGAGAATAAAACGATCGAAGGAATGAAGTAGGGCAGGACACCTCTCTAGAATACATGTGACATGGCCCGTGTTTAAAACGTCTCCCGTGACATACTAATAAGAACAAATCACTGGAAACCATTGTCATGAAATATAAAATATATCCTATGCCCATAATATAAACGTTTGAACCGTATTGAATTACACAAAACATTACTGACGTGTTCTCATTAATTAGCATTCCACGTCACTCACTATGACTATGAAGAACTCCAATACAGTAACGTGCAATTTCAAGTTGAACATATATCTATAGAAGAAAAACGCGGAATATAACTTACTCTGCATGTTTCTCCAAGTGCGTCTGTCACTGTACTTTGCTGTCTGTCTAACTCTGACTCAAAAACAGGGAGACAGACAAACGCAAGTTTTCCTGAATCTCAAACGCCACTCCCAGCCGTGAAAATGCCACACCCACTCACCCACCTCTGTCACTGCTATTTGAACGGTCATTAGTTCATAGTTCATAGAAAACACCTATACGCAACTGACATGATGTATTATCGTCTCAGTTTGAACATTAATAGGATTATATGTTGGCTATAATAAATTATCTTTATCAATGCCATACTTATTAATATCTTATTCCATCAGATATAGTTCGGCATTTTATTAAGGTTGATACATTTTACAAGGTTTAAGGTTTAAGGTTTAATGTTTATTTTTTATTTTTCTAAAAAGGTTTATAGTTTTTCAAAATATAATGACA
>JAODLL010009640.1:2364-12954 GCA_026546735.1 Forbesichthys agassizii | reverse complement strand
AAGGTTTAAGGTTTAAGGTTTAATGTTTATTTTTTATTTTTCTAAAAAGGTTTATAGTTTTTCAAAATATAATGACACATTTTGAAGAATACTTTTTTGTTATATTTTAAGAATTAGTATTTAGTTATTTTACAGTTTAGTTGATATGAACTGTGTAGAACTACTAAAAATACAGTGGATACAAAAGATTATAATAAAATACATAAAAAAATATTTCATATTGAGAAATGCAACTTTACATAAGTATTTATTTTAACCCTAAAAGACCACAAGTAAGATACTTGACATCATATTTACATTCACTTGAAGGGGTGGTGTCATATTACATTGTGCTGAATAGATTTGTCCAATGACAACCCTCGGATTTGCATTCAAAAGACCTGCAGTTTGGCTATGGAAAGCAGTTCTGTCTAGGTGAGGCAACATACAAAGTGCAAATGAAGCTGGCTTTAGACTGGCTTTAGACTACATTGATAATATGTTATTGTATTGAAACTACATTGCCTAAATAATATGCTTCATAAGAATAATATGCATTATAATGAATAATTATAATTAGTATAATAATTGGCATTAAAGCCCCATTCATGCACTCACACAGTTTTGGTGCTGCTGGAACCTCTACCCATACTGCTCTTTAAAGGTAAGGTATACACCAGCAGGTAGTGGGCCATGAATAGCATCTAGCTGATTCCACCTTTAACGCTTTAAGATCATTGTGCGTTACGATACTTTTCATTGTCACATACATGTAGCAAAATTCATCCTTTGCATTTAACTTGTCCCTCAAAGGAGCAGTGGGCAGCTGCTGTGCTGCTGTGCCATGGGCATTGGAGCCAGTGTCACATGGCACTGAATGGAGAGTGAACCTACCGTGTCTTTTGACAGCAGGGGAAACTAGAGTAACCCATGCAGACAACATGCAAACTCCACACTGGGGACTGGGGTTCAAACCAGGGACCTTCTTGTTGTGAGGCCACAGTGCAAGCCATTGGGCCACCATGTTGGCCAATTAGGCTAGCTAAATGCGCTAACGGTAATCACAGACTTCACCTTGAACACTCGTATGTTAAGGCTGGGTATTTCGTAGCTGGTCTTGGCGTTTCGCACACAACAGATATAAGTGGGCAATACTAGTTTGGAAAAACAAATGACATCTAGATGGCATCTTCAACTAAAACAAAAGGAGGGGTTTGAGTTTGTCAATGTTCTAAAAGGGAATTCAGAATAAAGATAACATCAACCATAGAGGAATGATTTGTCTAGCTATTGCAAACACGTTAATACAACATATACATGATGGATATGGCCAGTATATGACAAAACTTGTTTGCCACTATATATATATATATATATATATATATATATATATATATATATATAAATAATAATAATAATAATAATAATCTTTATTTATATAGCATTTTTGATACAGCATTGCAGTTCAAAGTGCTTTAGGGGAAATCCATACATGCTTCCTACAGAGTACAGAGAAAAACATTCATGCAAATTAGTTAAAGGAATCAGATTAAAACATTTATACAATAATTTAAACAGGTGACATACTGTATACACAAACGTGTGTGTGTGTTCGTGTGTCTGCAGTATTATTCTAATACTGTATATTTGTTGAACTATAATTGATTAATGATTAATGCTGCAGCCATTTTTGAAAACTGCAGGGTTAGATTGATTACTGGTAATCCCTAGTTAGTGGTTTTGGTACACTCTCTATAAAACACATAGTCCCCACATGCCGAAATACTTTCAATGCCAGTGTAAAACTGTAGTAATTAAATGTTTTCATCAATTGCAATTCTGTATTTCCACCACTAGTGGGACACCTTGAGCTGAGAACAGCAGAGAACCTGGGTGAGTCAGTGCATTAGCTAAACAAATGCTTAGCTAATGCTCTAAAGATATACTTACAATATGCTCATTTAAGTATCTTACAAGTATCTTGTATCTTACAAGCATAAGTGTAATACTAGCAAAACAATGTTTAAACACTATATTCTTGTAGGAGACACTTAATGAAGAATGAAAACTCTGGAAAGACATTGGTCTGTACATATTGTCTTCCCAAGTCACACACATGAAACCTGGTATTGATTTCTTTACTTGCAGTAAGACATTACATAGGCATCCGCTGGTAAAATCCCAACTGGCCTGGGTCTCTAAGATGTTATCGATCCTTCTCACTTCCTGCAAATATTGATGCCTTTTAGTTTCTATTTTTGTTTGTTATTGACTATTCTATTACCTATATCATATAGTTTTCTATTATGTTTCCAGAGAAGATGTAATCTATTAACTGGTGTGTCTCATAAGAAAGTGGATTTTAGAATATGCTTGTGTAGATGGATTTAGGGGGGTTATTTTTTTTGGGGGGGGGGGGGGGGGGAATATGGCAAAAACACAGAGTAGTGTCGCTTCCAGCTGAGATTCTGCTAAGTGCCGAATTGCGGGGGAGGAAACAGGAAGAGAGAGAGAGAGAGAGAGAGAGAGAGAGAGAGAGAGAGTGATGAGGGCATAGCTTCTATTTATAAACCTGAAAGAAAATCTTTCTCTGTTTGGGGAAAAAAGAATGATTGTGTGTGTGTGCGCGTGTGTGTGTGTGTGCGTGTGTGTGTGCGTGTGTGTGTGTCTGCCTGATTTGGCATACGCGACCTGATGCAACCCCCCCTCCCTTACCCCCACCCCTGTAGAGTCTATCCTCTTCCTGGTGGTTCTCTGGTTTCTCTGTAGATGTTGAGTACAGAGGTGTGTGTGTGTGTGTGTGCGTCTGTGCGTGTGTGTGTGCGTGCATGTGTGTATGTGAAAGAGAGAGAGAGAGAGAGAGAGAGAGAGAGAGAGAGAGAGAGAGAGATAGTTATTAATGGGCCCTGCTGTGTTACAGATAACCTTGTTGTTCACTGTCAGCAGAGGAACGACAGGGAACTGTGAAGTGTTTCCTCAAGAAGCACGCCGCAGATTAGTTGATAGGCAGCAATGCTCTCCTACTGGAGAGATAATAATAATAATAATAATAATAATAATAATAATAATAATAATAATAAGTATACTATCAAACATCAACATCCCTGTGTGCTCTGCTTAACTGTGAGCAGTATTGTTACGGTACAAAGCTTGTAAACTAAGACATTTTTATCTCATCCTCTCGCATTTCGCTACGTTACTGTTCTCTGTGCGTGCTGAAACAATAGCCCGGCATACTACACAGCCTTGGCTCGGAAAAGAAGAACATTAGCAAAGTGGTGAACGCCACGCACAACAACAATGCCGCTTGGCTTCGCAATGCGTGTCACGTGTGGGGCGGGTCTGAGGGTTTGTTTTGATTGGATCAGGAAATGTGTTGAGCAGCAATGTAATGAACATTTAAACATGCTCCTTCCTCCTTTGTTTCAATCATTTCATCATTTAATTTCTTGCCTTTCTTTATCTTTCCTTACATTCATTCTTACTGTTCTGTGTGGCAGTGAAGCTCTCACCAGAGCCATGGAAATAACAGAGTTACGCCAACGGAAGTTCAAAATTGTCAACGGTCACATGGTTCATGGGGAGGCAAAGCTTATGGCAAAGCAGTTCCAGGAAGTGCTTGGTGGCCAATTTCATGTACATACATATACATATATCTAAATTAGTAGTCAATAAATGCACCGATTTATATTTAAAATATTTAAGTATTTAGGCAAACTTCTGGGAACTGTTTTGTCTGCTGTGAAAAAATTGGAGTGAACGGAGATGACGCAACTCTCTCTTTACATGTCTCTGGCCCTCACCATTGAGCTATGTTGTACTGGAGTTACTTTTATTTCAATATCATGTCTTGTCCAATCAGCTGCCAGCTCTTGATGTATCATGTGACCTGTTATGTCCTTGGTGTATTCATGTGTTTTCTGAAGGAAGGATCTAGTCATACCAGCGGAATATGCTTTCCTCCTGCTGGAACAGGCCGACGTGTCGCAGTGCTTAAGTCAACATCTTCCCTCATAACACCTCTTCTTATCGTGTTACTAAATGTACTTTATAAAGTCGTATCTTATCGATCTACATCTGAGCTTAAAGTATATAAAAAAAAGTGTCTTAGGCTATTTATCTTATCTTACAGTAGCAGCATATTTTTGGAGCGATGTCTTACCTCACCTTATTTCATCTCAGGATTAAAAAAATGCACTTCCTTATAAAAAGGATAATACATTTGATTTGAGGACTCCTTTCAAGGCACTCAAGGACATCTTACATTACCGATGAAAACAAGCCTGTGGCTTACTCAGGTTCATCCACATTCCATGCGAGTGTTGAATTCATGTACAATGTCCCTTTTCACATAAGCAGACAAGCAAACAAACACATAACCACATCATATAAAACATTTGACTAAGACAGGAGGATAAAATACAAAAATAAAGGAGAGTAAGCATAGATTTCATGTAAAAATGTTTTTTTTGTCAGCTGTAGATGTCAATAATATTAGCAGGGGAATATAATTACATAAAACAGTTGTTGGGAGCCAGGGAGGTCAAAAAGCAAGGCATTCGAAGTTTGAACCTTAAGCGGTTTTGTAGATTCATTCCAAAAATGTTTTCTTAGATTGTTTTACTTAAAGACAGTCTGTTTTTAGTACACAGAATAGTTCACCATCAAATGTTAAAAGGTTTTGAGAGCAATTATTTTTGTATATAGTGTTATTTTGCAAGCTGGGTGGGTCAAAGCTGATGAAGTAATGACAACGTCCGTACAGCTTCAAACATCTAGCCCTATTCATGTAGGGTCTGATGTTTGTTCCTTAGCAACGCTGGCCTAGAACTAATCCCCTTTACCTCTTCTCTTGTAAAGCACGTTATTATAGAATTGGTGTTTTCTTTTTTTATATTCACGGCCAAAATCAGCTACTATCTGTGGTTGAGGTTTTTTATTTTTTTCTGGGAAACATTCCATTTGGTTGTACAATTGAGTTTTTGACACATTTTGACACATGGTACATACATGGTAATACATGGTAATACATGGTAATACATCCTAATGTATTGCTTTTTATGATTCATCTCTGTAATTTAGCATACATTATACAAAACTATGTTGTGATGTGTGACCTCTTAAAATGCAGCAAATGTTCTTATATTTGGTGTTAATTGTGATATATCTTGATGTAACCATTTTTTAAGGAAAGGAAAATTAAAAGGACATTTTTTATGTAAGTATCCTGTGTATGATGTCAAATTGTGACTGACATTACATTACATTGAGACCAACATGCCGTCATGACCATTTTAGGGAGGGGACACAAGAATCAAGCTGTCATGTGATTTGACAGCATGATTCTTGTGTCCCCTCCCTAAAATGGTCATCCTGTTAAGAAAGATCCCTTATCTGGTGCTTAGTACCTCTAATGGCCTAACCCCTTATCTGATCATCAGTACCTCTAATGACCTAATTCCTTATCTGATCATCAGTACCTCTAATGACCTAACCCCTTATCTGATCATCAGTACCTCTAATGACCTAACCCCTTATCTGCTCTTTAGTACCTCTAATGGCCATGACTGTTTATTGACCTAATTGTAATTGTCGTTCCATGTTTGAAATGGAACAGTGCTCGGGGGTCTTTATATATTTACCAGACTTTCCTCGAGGGACCTCACAGGGGACTAGCATATTCCCTCTAGAGGGTCAGGGGTTCAACCGTCAAAGTGATATCACCAATTACACAAGGAGTACTAGTTGTCAGCATGTGTAGAAGCAGAGCGGCATGCCTCATAAAGGACCCGGTTAAAGATGGAGTCAGTCATTCTGGAGATTGTTGACATTTGAACAAAACAAAAACACCTTTCCCTTCAGGTGTATTGTTTCAGAAGCCCCCCCCCCCCCTCCTCCCCCGTATTGGACACATATGGTAATATCACCAATTAAACGTGGATTGACGTGACTCGGTTAATGAACTTCACATAGTGTTAGAAATGGAAGCAAATAAAATATTAGTTTCTCCCTGTTCAGCTGTTCAGAGGATTCAGCCTATTGACATAAATAAATAAATAAATAAATAAATAAATAAATAAATAAATGCGCGACTTCTGATCCTGCACTTCCCTGGCCAGCCTGTGGGTGTCCTTGCTGTCTACCCTGAACCATGTGGTTTTGCCTTCACCTGTCCCCTACTCAGTAATCATCCCCTTACACTGTCCTGAATGCGCAGGGCTGGATCATCTGGTCTATGTCCCTTGTCTAATCGTGGCTATGCTTGTGAGCTGTTTCCAAACCTGAGGTGCGTTCAACTTGTCAAACAACGGGGAACATTCACGAACATATTCAAACCGTTTTCTGTTTGTTGAGTTCGCAATGAATGTTTGCAAACAGTCTGAGGAGGTGATTCTCCTCGAACACAACTGGAAGCTGAACTAAATACAACAATATAAACATTCTTATAGTTAAAAGAAAACACGGTTGCCACAAAAGTTCGCCTCGTTTTGCTGAATTTGAACGTACCCCAGTTCTTCAATATCATTGCAATAACAAGCTTTATGCACTTGGATCCTATAGCTACTGGATGTGAGTAACATGCTTCAGTTAAAAGAGAGATACTCCTCCAATGGTGTGGTCGAGGTCAATGATATTGTAGCGGACATATAGTTTAAAAGTTATTTTTATAATAACTCATAATGTATTATAACAAAGGTAATAAACACACGTGGTTGGTAGAGTTCTTAAAGCAATATGCAGAACATTTTTATTGAGTGCAGAAAAGACACTACAGAAGTGTTCTTGTGCATTCTGACCCCAGAAACGCCATCTCGGAACAAGCCCAACACGTAGTGGATTGAAATGCCTAACACACAAAGAGCGTAGTCGTAGCAACAAAACACACAAAAATGGAGTTCATAAATCATACACATAAATAATACTTCACGTCATATAAGAAAGCAATAATAAACAAAAGATGATCGTGGAAGTCATTTACAGAGTTTGCAATTGGTTCAGACTGCAGAGTGGCTTGTGGGATGGGCGCTCAGCTGAGCTTCCTGATTGGCTAACGCCTCCCTGAAAGGATGGTGGTCATGGAAAGGCTACGCGGCACCAAGTCCACGCTGGCGCCGAGCATAACTCTATACGGTACGTGTTTTCCCGCATCGAATCTGTCAGTTGAACATGCCAGCAATTCACTGACTTCAGATTGGCGCAGTGTATTCCTCCGTATAATAGCTAAATATCTAACTGCCGTGAGAAAACAGATGACGTGGAGCGATGCTTGAGTCGTATTCTATAACCTCAGCTACGTATTGCTTTCACAGCATGACGGGGGGGTAGGAGGATGGGGCGGGTGATACAGTTGATGGAATCACAAGAACGCATCATCAAAATATACAGCTTTAATTTTATTGTAATGATTTTGTTGTTCTCTAAATTATGGCTTTGATGTCTTTTCCAGGCTGTAAAGCCACATTCAAAATACACAGGCCTATACCTCACCGGTTACACAGTCAAGTAGCCTACATTACATACCGCCAAATACTATAGCACACTTTAGCAAAGAAGAGTAATAGTATATAAGGATAGTCTTAGTGAGCAAGTGTGCGAGGTAGACTGTACAAAATGTATATACAAGCGCGCTGGCCGACGCTTGCCAAAACTAATGTCTGCGAATGCGTCAAAAAGCTTTTTAAGAAGGAAGTGAAACCCTTTTCACCTAAACCATCTCCCACAAACTGTATGGGGCTTTGACAAGTTTGACAAGCTTTAACACCCAGCCATCCATCCTCCCTTTCAGTTGATTACCATATAACAATACCACACCCAGCATTTGCTTGCCTTTAGAGATAAAGGTCAGGCAAATTAAGTAAAGCAAAGAAATAAATAATAGAAATATGTGTTATATAACATGGAGAATATGACTGCCTTCATGCAGAAACCACATATATGCAAAAAATAAAAACAATTCAGGAAGAAGAAATAAATTGTCCTGCCTTTACATCAACACATAAAACAAATGCTTCTGACACACAATGAAGGTAATCATAACACAAACATTGTGCAGCCTGCACTCTATAACCCCCGGTGACAGCTCACCAAAGACAGATAGAGATTTGGACTGTATTTTTTGTTTCTGATTATTGGTGGATTTGCTAGCTAAATCTACTATTATCACCATCCAGTGAGCGGTGACAGTATATTTCCAGATTAAAAGCGTCATCGAGCCAGTGGGGCTTTATCGGTGAGGACAACACACAGGCACAGATGCAGTAGGCCTACAGTTCGCTCTTCTCCCAACTCCCTGGTGGTGCTATTTACATAATCTGCCATCGCTTTATGGGAGCTACAGCTGTCACATCATCTGGGTAGCCTATATGTGCAGCTCTACTGCTTCTTCCCATATATGAAGCAGAAAAATAATACATTTTTCTAAACCTTAAAAACCTGCAATCTTGTTGATGCTGATGATAGCCGCAAAATATAGATGATCACAGTTAACTGGGTAGAGATGTCTGATTGTAAATACAAGTAGAGTCAGATGATTTGAACGTTGGTGGCTTCTGAGGGAGCACCCTTTGGCGCTGAAGGGAGAGGTGCTTTTGTTTTGATGTTGAGTTCAAACATCCAACAACCTTTCTCCAGCGTAGCTTATTCTCCACCTATAGCTTATCTCTTCAAAAGCCTGTAGAACAGTCTGCCACGCCCACGTCAAACACATTGCTTGCTTTTTTGTAACAATGCAAGCCGCTGAACCGGGCAGAATGAATAGCCCGGCCATATGAGAGGTTACGGCTGGAGTATAGGCCTACGGAGCTGACTGACACTGATACAAGAAAGATTTCACGAGACCAATTTGAGAGGAAATGTCACACTACATCAATCCTACGGTCCTTCTCAGGACAGGATAGTGTCTCGGATCGAAAAGACCACTCGTGAAGGATCTCTCCGCCTCAGCTCCAGAAGGCATACACCCCTGCAGTCTCTGAGTGAAACACTGTTCCCAGCGCCACGCATTTCCCACCTTGAGCTAAATCTGTTGCCCGGCAACGTTTACCTACCGAGGTTTTACTGACAGGTAGCTATTTACAGCCTTTAGACAGGGGTTCACTAATGATAGATGCGTCTGTTTGAGCAGGCTCCGTCCCTGTCGAAGAGATTGATCTCGCGCTGTTAGAATCCACCCATGACCATCTGTAAACACCTCAAGAATATTGTTTTCAACCGATTTCAAGCGGAACATTTCACCTTGTTTGCGACCGAGCAATTTCAAATGGGTATGTTAATTAGTGAGATAGGAGGCCGTAATACCGAGCAGTAAATCCAGTTTAGCTGTACTCCTGACAAGCTAATCTAATATTGGCTCGACATTCAAGCTCTCGGGCATAAGGTACATATTTGAAATGCGGATGAGAAAATAAATAAAAACGTGTTTGACTTGCTTGAGCCGTCTGCTCAACCACCTGGAGAGTCTTATCCACTCTAATCCACGTGTGTGTCAAGTAATGATGTGGTCGCATCTTGCCGGGAAGCAGAACTATCGAAGGAGCTAGGGAGGACACCCTACGATGATGTAACAAACGGCTTTGTTCATCACCCCCAACTCCAAACAGCCCACCACCATCATCCCAAACACATCACCCCACATTTCCATTACAGATAGAGACTTCATTTGGAACTAGGATGCAAGAGTGACAGTTAGTCTCTGCGTCTGCTATTGCCCACTTTAAATAGAAAATGGGTTACAATCCAATAATACTACTAGTAATTAGTGAGGATGGTATTATTAAAGCGAGGGACAGAAGTCTATTTTTTCTGCGCTACATATAAACGGCGGCAGGGTGTGTGTGTGTGTGTGGGGGGGGAGAAGGGGTTGGGGGACATTCTAACGGTGTACAGAATTAGCAAAAATTTTGCGTTTGCATGCTGGTGCGTGTATGTATATGTGCGTGTGTGTGTGTGTGGACACATTTAGAGTGTGTTTTTTGTGCCATGGATAAAGTGTGCTTCATATTTAGAGCTCTACATTAGAGGCTGTTAACATTCAGGCTAATGGCAGGAACGTCAGCGTGAACTAGATTCATATACATGACTCGTCCTTGTTCCATTAGCCCATATTCATCAACCCATCTGCCCCTCTGTCTGATGTCCGTCTGGCTGTCTCTGTCTGTGTGTGTGTTCTGTCTCCCTGTCTTTCTGTCTATAATCTGTCTTCCTACCCGCCTGTCTACATAGTTTTCCTGCTAATCTGTCTCTCATGTTTGTCAGTCTATCCCCCCCTACACTTCTCGTTTTTGGGCGTGTCCATTTGAAGGTGACCTCTGCGGTGAGGTGTGTGTGTGTGTGGGGGGGCAGAGCGGGGGGAGGTTTAAAGTTTAAGGCTGGCGTGCAATCAGAATCGTTGTCAAGTGTATATTTACAGAGGGCGAGGTTCTGCTTACTGCTTGGGTGACTGCGGCACGGAGACACCTTACACCCCCGGGCTGCTAGGTTCAGCGCCCCCCGCAGTCTGGGGGTGGAGATGACGGCACAATGCTGCCCATGCTGCATGGCGCTAAAGGCTTCCTCTGTGATTCCGGGGCCATGGTAAAGGTTACTTCTGTGATTCTGGGGCCATGGTAAAGG
>JAODLL010009630.1:3539-17901 GCA_026546735.1 Forbesichthys agassizii | reverse complement strand
GTTGGCTGGTTGGTTACGTCTGTGATGTCATGTATGATAACTCTTAGGGTAGATATGTTTCCACCTCACATTTAGAGATATGTATGAGCCAGGCAGACTATATTATTATTATTATATAATAACCACAAAGATTTATCTTTTGTTATTGGCTGTTATTTTTAATGACAATTTGAATTTGAGTAAATAATGACAAAATATTTTCAATTCTTTAATACATTTTTTGAAAGAAGAGGTCCTACCTGGGAATCAGTGAGCTGGAACATATCCTTATACGCCAGATAGACCAGGAATGAGTTGACACCTGGAAAACAAAAGACAGATCACGATTAAAAAGATGACAGAAGACCCAACTGTAAAAGTCTGAATGATTTAAAAAAATATATTATATTAATATATAAATAATATTCATCATTACTATCAATTAATATCATTTATATTAAATAAATGTTGCATTGCCGCCGTAACATGATATAATAAAAACATACCAATACTGAAAAATACAGTACAGTGTAGAACAGTTGCTTATTAAACTGGGCTAACATTAACATGTATGGTGGCCATAATATCATGTATAAAGTATTTTGCAAAGGTGTACTATATGTATACAATGCTGAGCCAATAATGTGGATTTTCTAACATATTGAAATATTTGACAAAACAAAAAGTTTGTGTCAAATCCTTTGGGCAGGCCAGGCCGGGCCAGGCTGGGGTCCAGTACCATGGTCCTTGACCAGGGTCTCCAGCTCCTCCTGCAGGCCGCGGTGCCACTCGGTGATGTCCATGTGCAGGGAGTAGTCGCAGCACGCCTTGCTGTCGGCCCACTCCCTCCACTGTTCAAAGGCTGAGACCAGACTGATGCCAGCGTCCTGCACCACGTGGTCCACTAGGGGGCGGCACACAGGGACAGACGCACGCACCAGACGCATCACACATGCCACGCACGCACACACACACACACACGTCGAATGAAGGATTAGTAATTAATTAAGTCAATAGTAATATTTGCCTTGTGGGAGCAGTAGTTTAGTGGGCTGGGTGTTGCCTTCCCAGCCTAACGGGTGAGTGGCCAGGCTACGGAGCCGGCCTATCAGGAAGCATTCCTGAGAAAGATGCCTAGCCACTAGCTGCTCCTTGTTAAGTCGCTGAACAAAAGATTCTGCCCAATGACGCAATTGTGTTTATCTGTAGTAATAATAATACTCATGTCCAGGAAGCTGTACGCTGTGCAGTGGATGGCGTTTCACTGTGCAGAGATATCTGATGGATAGTTTTACAGTTTGGCACTGTACGAAACCGGCCTGGCATTCCTCTATTTAATGAAAGTCATACAGGTAGTGAGCACGGTGGGTCAAAGAGGTCTTGAACATTTAACAAGGCAAGGATTCATTCAAGCATGATCAATATTCAAACTGGGGATTCAAGGTGATATTCGGGCACACGTAGAAATCGCTTAAGGAATCGGGCCAAGGACTCCTTGGCTGATAAAAACACGGCATAGGGACCCCCTATCACATACAGTATGGTATAAAACATCTTGTTGCCGGGCCAACAATATAGTGTCATGTGCCATGTATAAAAGTAAGCCACTTACGTCTTTCAAATAATAAGTGACACATTTGTATGTTTATATCATAGGTTGCATGTAAGTGAATGTATATTTTCTTACATAAAATATTTGTGTGAAAAAAAAAACGTGTGATGAAATAGTTTGAAGGAGCCCTTGCAGTACCTTTGAGGACCCCCTGTTGAAGACCTCTGGTTTAAGATAAACTCTATAGTGTGTGTGATTGAGGGAATACTTGTTAGAGAGCTTGTTATAGAGATCACAGAACATCGGCACACGGCCGTGCTTATACTGTAAAATACAGTATATTTAGTTATCTGGTTTGCTGCTTAATACAGTAAGCAGGATTTCTAATAATAAGTGTCACGGTTCAACCTCAATTGACCGATCCAAAGCCCTGGTTCCCTTAGTTACTGTAACTAGGTTGGTCAAAACAGCATGATACAACAAGAAAACAGACACGTGAAGGACATTGCTGACGTAGTCCAAGCTCGCTCAATTATTATTTGAGGACAGGGCAAAAAGGGGCGGGTTTGGAATCTGTCAAAAGACTAGATGCAAAACATATGTGATAAGAAAACGGGCTGAGCCATCTTACTGATCATGGTGGTGCCACCGGCCAGGGCAGCTCGGGTGCCTTGGTAGAAGTCATCTGCAGATACCATGCCCCTGTCGGGCATCTGGAAGCGCGTGTGCACGTCGATGCCCCCGGGCATCAACATGCGCCCGTGGGCATCGATGGTCTTCACCCCGCCGGGAACAATGAGGTTCTCCCCGATTTGTCTGATAAGAGAAGGAAAGTGTTTAGCGTGAGAAAAGAGAGAGACCGGTGGAGAGACAGACTGACAAATTTATGGAGAGAACAGTGAAGAGTCCAGTAGACAGACAGAAAGACAGAGCTCAAGGCAGAAACAGACAGACAGACAGATGCTGAGGCAAGCTAGGCTGAGACAAAGATAATACTGTTCAATCTGTAAGCACTGTAAAAGACTGGTTCTACTCTAGAAGAACTACGCAGCCACAGCCGAGCTCCCAGTGGAATGACAGACTTACTTAATGACCCCATCCTCTATATAGATGTCAGCGCAGAAGGACTGGTCGTCATTCACGATCTTCGCTCCTTTGATCAGCAGGCGATCGCTCTGGGAAATTAAGGAAACATTTCTGATGTTCAGTCATCGTCACACGCTGGCTCCCCGGGCCAAAAAGCCAAACACACTTGGGGATGGGGAAAACTTCAATGAGAATATGGCGACCAGATTTAATCAAACAAGAACCGTCCGGGACTTTACGGAACCCTGCAAAACAGGCACAATTGGTTCTGAAAGTATCTGCAGGGCGACACATTATACTCCCAAACTCCTCATTCTCAGCCCACCCCCCCACAGCAGACCATTCCAGACCAGATTCCAGCCCTAGCAAAAAAAAACATCCCTGGGGAAGCGGGACACCCCGCCCCGCCCCCCCCCAGATGTGTGTCAGCTCATGCTGTGTGCATAACAGTGGTTTGTTGGGACCTGCGAAGTCATCATCTCTGATAAGGAAGGGCTCCCATTCACGCGTGGCCTATAGAGCTGAAGAATGTTGTTCGAGCTCCTTCCGTTGCTGAGCTACTCTCCTTATATACAGCACTCACACACACACTCTCACTAAGTCGTGTGTATGTGTGTGTGAGGGGGGCAATGACACAGAGAACAGAGGATTGTGTTGTTTGGAGCCAAACCAGGTTTTTGTTAGACATGTCTAATATACACAGTGAGTGAGTGCATACTGTGTAAATGTGTGTGTATGTGTGTGGGTGGGTGTGTCTTTCAGTGGGCGTCTGCATGTGTGCGCGGGTGAGGCGGAGAGCTTAATTATAGAACGAGGAGCTGGAAATTACACAGAAACAAAAGGCAAACACCAAATAGCTCAGTGGGAGTGTGTATGGGCCTGCAATGCAAACAGAATTAGGCTACTGTTTACAGCAGAGTTCTTCAACGTATTCCGGGCCAAGGACTCCTTGGCTGATAGAAACATGGCATAGGGACCCCCTATCACATATGGTACACTGCAAAAAACGCCCTAGCAAATATAAGTGCAAATATATTAGTTATGAGCTTACTAATGCTTCATTTTATTTTATTTATTTCATTAAACCGTTATTTTAAGACTCCTTGAGATTCAAATATTTTTCAAGAGTGCCCTGGGTGTGGACCGTTTACAGTTTCACATCGAAACACAATAACAAAACAAACAATACCGATAAAACAAGCAACAAATAAAACATCAGGTTCCAAAATCAAGTACAGACTAAAAACAACTACAAGGAAGATAATCAGTAACCACAGAATTTAGAATTGACAAAAGTATTTTTTTAATTTCTTTGCAAGGCATTCCAAGCTGCGGGGGCTGAATATGTAAAGGCCCTTTTGCCTAACTCTGTTCTAGCAATAGGTACTGATGGCAAAAGTAGGTCCTGTGACAGATCAATAAAAATCAAGGCCCAATGCAGTTTTTTATCACGAGCCTCCATGACATCATTGGATACCTTCATGGCAGCAGTGATTGTGCTTTGTTTCTTTCTAAAGCCAGATTGGTGTGCCGATACAATTAAGTTAGAGTATCAAAAATACTTTAGCTGTTCACTTCACAAGAGTTTCCAGGATTTTAGTTAGGGGTGACAATTTTGAGATAGGTCGATAATTATTCAACTCAGCAGGATTTCCTCCTTTTAACAAAAGGTAATACAAATGCTGACTTCCATATCCTAGGGATTTCCTTACATTCCAGGGTAAGATTAAAAATATGGGTAATTGGTTCAGCTATGTAATCAGCTGCCAGTCTTAAAAAAAAGGGATCAGGAGATCGGGGCCAGGTGGTTCTCTCTGATCCAAGCATTTTAATGCTACAAGTACTTCCTGAACTGAAAACGGAGAAAAGCTGAAGGAATTACCTACTCTCCCTGGTTCAACCATATATGGTTGCTTAGCGACAGAGGAAACTGAATTAAACAGCATGCCAGAAGATACGAAATGGTCATTAAAACAATTTAAAATGTCAGTTTTGTCGAGTATAGCAACATAGTTTGTGTATACACGTGCTGGTAAATTAGTTGAGTTGCAATTGTTAGAGATAGACTTGATGCAGATTCAAATATTCCAAAACTTTTTGGGGTAATTAAGATTTTTTGTAATACAAGTAAGAAAATAATCCGACTTTGATTTACTCACCAGCGAGCAGCACTTATTTCTAAGTTGCCTAAAATGAAGCCAATGAGCATCACAACACGATTTCCTTGCCTTAGACCAGGCAAGGTAACGTTCATGAATAATATTTGACATTTCAGGCGTAAACCATGGGTTATCCCGTCCTTTGACTCTATGTCTAAGGAAAGGAGCATGTTTGTTGACAATATCTAAAAAAAAAATTCTTGAAAGAAATTCTAGGCTGTTTCCACATCAGGGATAAGCTATATTCTGCTCCAGTTAAAATTAAATAAATCAAGAAAAAAGGCCTGATCAATAAAATGATTAAAATTTCTCTTTAAAATGATGCAAGGTTTTGATTTAGGGACCTTAGCATTTCTGATAGCAACCACTGCGCAATGGTCACTCAAATCCTTGGAGAACACACCGACAGCAGAAAATGTATGTGGAACATTAGTCAACATTAAATCAATTAAGAATTGATTTTTCTGGAGATTTAAGATTTGGTCTAGTCGGTGCATTTATCAGATGTGTAAGATTTATAGAATCACATTGTAACCATTTATGCATGTCTTTATCCAGAACAGATTTGCTCAGCCAAGTCTCTGATAACACAATAACATCAGCATCAGTTGTTTTGGCCCATATTCTAATTCCTTCCAATATAGGCACCAAGCTACGTACATTTAAATGAAAAATCCCTAGACCAGTTCTAGGTTTAAAATCAGAAGGAGTTTGTAGACATGGCAAACCAGTGCCTGGGTTAGGATGCACATTTGCAGACAAAAATAGTAAAAGAATAACTAAACGCCTGAGCCTGGAACGCCTGCCATTGCATGATATGTCTTTAGAAGAAGATAAACTCAACTCAACATGTATAAGGGAGTCCCTTGTCAAGACAAAAAAGTGATTTAAGGGATTAAGTGAAATGTGTAGTGCGGCCTATAGTGCCATGTAGAAAAGTAACCCACTTTAGTAACGCCACTCAAATAATGATTAACAGGAGCCCCTGCAGTACCTTTGTGGGCCTGTTGAAGACCTCTGCTTTAGAGAAAGAGCAGGCCTCAAACTTCTACATACATAGTGTAAGCCACCTGCAGCATTAACGTCTTTGATATTAATCTGAACGCATACATTTGAACATTACGCAGGACGATTGCGTCGCATCAACTTGCCACAAAATGCTAATACTTCCGTTGAGTGCCAACTGAAACGTAATTGGGCAGAGACAACAACAACAGCGGGATCCCGCCCCCTTAGACACGCCCCTCCCCCCTGCTGCTGCCCCATGGGAAGCAAGCCACAAGACGTGAGAACGCAGGCACCATGTAATCAATCATCCATGCTCCGCTGTGCCCCACACACACACACACAGACAGAGAGAAACAGAGAGAGAGAGAAGAGAAGGATTAGAGAGAGAGCGAGAGCCACAGCGAGAGAAGGAGAGAGAGAGAGAGAGACAGAGAGCCATCCAAAACACTCACTACTCACACCCAGCAACCCCCCCTACCCCACACCCATATTTTCAGACCCCCTGTCTTCCCTTATTGCCCCCCCCCCCCCCATCCCCTCCCTTGAGTCACCCCAGTGGCTTCCAGTACAAAAAGAAAAGGGAGTGGCTCAATGCTGGCCATGAGGACCCAAGCCCCCAGCGCTAACAAAGGCTTCTCTGTTGAGGCTCCTGCCTGTGTATTAGCCCTGGCCCTGGGCACCACCACTGCTCTCCAAACCCTCCCCTCAGAACCCCCTCCTCGCAGCCTCCAGACCTAACATGCGACTCAGCACTGTGGTTCAGCGAGGCTCTTCTATTGTTCCTGGCTTACCCCACCGACGGCTTGCTGATATTTCAACTTGATTGAAACGAAAACGAAAACCCTGTCCCTTCAATGCCATAGGATGCTTCCTCTGACGCTCCGCCCCCACACACCCCACTCATTGGACACATATTGCAAAACACAAATTGCCAAGGCTGCGAAAGCGCTGTGCGGTCACTTTATGCTTGTGTTGCTATTTACGAATCCAGAGCGGTGTACAACCGCCAGATTCCTTTTTCAGCGTGCACAAAACACAGACACCTAGTGTACAAGACACGGTATTCGCTGAATTTGACTAAAAGTGTATTTGCGTACGATCGCGGGCTCCAACATTAGGAACAGACACGTCACGCATCAACACAACGGCACATCCGCAAGTACAGGCAAACGCAGGCAGGCTTAGTAACGATGATTGCCAGCTGTCCCCTGAAAGGCGTGGCCACGCTGCCTTGACAGCAGTGATGGGGACACATGGTAATCTCTCTTATGAGTGTAGAACACACTGCCACGGTGTGTGGCCTGTAAATGCCACTGTTGGTATTTACCCACCCGACAACTGCTCTCAACTATGCCATTACATCATGCTTGCTATTATTACATTAAATATTTAGACAAAGGTCTACGGGTTTCGAGCGGTTCAGCTCATACAGTAGCTTCAATTTTTAACATAAACTTAAAGGGAAACCAGAGTTGTTAGCTTATCTTCACTGGACAGCTCACTGGTCTGTAAACAGATAGCGTCTCAGTTCCTGGGTTAGCTGCTGGAATCATGTACACACACCCCACACACCCCCACACACACACACAATATTAGAGCGTGTGTTTATTTTTTTAAGTGTTGTCTGTCCACAAGAGATTACATTAAATACAGTGCTGCATTTCTGCTGAATCGCAACAGACTGTATTAGTAAAACGTTTACATGTCGTAAATCTAGTTCGGCTGTCATGGCAAGTCTTCAGGAGCTAGCACTGTTGGAGAGTCAGCATCAAGCCCTTGTGATTACATGGGAACGGTGCCAAGCATGACAGGGACCTTTCCAACATCGGGACTGTGATCAGAACCAGACAAACAGGATGTGCACAGTTCTGTGGGTTTGTCTGCTGCTAACACTGCAGACTTATTCAATTGTGCAGTGTGGAGGCTCAACAATGCACTGTTACTCTTCGACTAGCCTATATCAGCAGGGGACAGGCTCGAGTCGACCATTAAGGCTGCTACCCAGAACTTTACACCTCATTGTATATTTATTTGCAAGACCTATTTTAAAGGTATGTCATTATAGAACCTGTACCATGAGATCCTATTGTGTTATACTTGATGAATACAAAAATACGATTTAAAAGAAACAAATCAATAGGCTTCAATTAAAATGGAACACAAATTCATTCATCATTGATTAATGCACCTCTGAATATAATGTCCACGGCTATTTTAATTCCCGCTATAACAGACGGGGGACCAGCATCTGTCCACTGAATAGAGAAAGTAATAGAATGTGGAAGCATCTAGATCAATCATCCATTCTGACAGCGCGTCTGATCCTTCCACCGCGTCACGCGACGCCCGTGCATCAGTAAAGAAAGCCTAATCAAGCCGGCACAGGCTGGCAGCTGAGAATCCAAAAACCTCTGCAAGCAGAGTGCGGAGCGTGTTGACACTGCAGCCCTGCTTACGAAGAAGTCAGGAGTGAACCGGCATGGCGCATTTGCTACTAACAAAGCTGCCAACGGTTAATGTCGCTAGGCAACGCAGTGTGTTATCCCCCACAAAATGGAAAAACATAAAGCAAGGGGAACTGTTGAAGTCAGGAGCAGAGTCCTGCCAGGTCAGTCCTTGGGCTAATATGGTTTACGTATGCCTTGGACAGCCCCCTCACCACTTGTGCTCTGGGCCTCATAAACGCCATGGTTTGAGAGAAGGTTACCGTAGCAACATGCGTGTGAGCGCTGCATTCATCTACAGTAAAGGCACACAGATCCAAAATGGCACAGGTTCGACTCAGACTTTTTGTATTGACAAAATTTGGCTGGAATATCACAACAACATCTTCATATATCCCGAATGCCCATACTTGGAAGGTCGGAGAAAGATTTATACATGTGTACTTTTCGTGCTGTTTTAAAAGCAATAAATACAGTATTTAACAGCATTCCACACGCTCACTTTTTTGGCATTTATCGCTAGATTGTGCAAAAAATTAGGATTGGTGATCAATTTAGTTGACTTTCCCACAAAATCCTTCTTTGTTGCTTTACACACACACACACACACACACACACAAAGAGTCTATGAACCAATAAATTATTCTCTCACATCTGTGAAATTATGAATGAGAAAATCAAGGGAAACCTCTTGGCCACTGGGTGGGAGTTTGCAGGGACAGTGAGAAAGATTTGATGTGTGAACAACAGAAAATATCCACGGCTGCGGAGCATTGTGGGATACCAGCATTACAGGGTGATGACATGGCTACGTGCTGCCTGGCTTGGGCAGCCTTAAAGGTATAGTCCGCTATTGCAAGCTAACTGTAAGCTAATACACATTTTGTCCAATTCATCAAACATCACCTTGCATGTCCACGCTACTAGATTACTGTAACCAGAGGTCTACAGCCCCCCACAGAGGTCATGGTAGGATTTTTCCAACATCACTTGTGTTAATGGATTGTGTATATAACAAAATACAATACAAAAGTTATGTGACAGTGCATCCATAGTGTGCAGTTATGTATGTTGGCTAATCTATACTGTGCAAACTCATAACAAAATGCAGTATGCAGTTATTATAAATACAACCTGGAAAATGTTTTAATTGTGACCTTACAAATATGCCCTTATGTTGCAAGACAAGTAGCATGCATACACATACATACATCTCAGCGGATGATGCAACCACTATAATGTAGGTTTTGGAGCAGAGCTTGACACTCAATAGTGTGCCAAAGTAACTATCAAATTATGTGATGATACCTTCCTTCAACACTCTCCAATGCACTTATCTAATGCTTGGCTCGGGCAGGCTACACCGTGGGCATAAGTAGCTATCTTCCAAGTATACATGTCAGTAAGTGGAAGTAAACAGGTTGCACGCACAGGGGTGGTTGCCTGGATATTTAGGCTTAAACATTTGATGTTTAATTTGTACCTGGCCCATATTCTCACCATGTATGCTGTTCATGAACAAGACACAAGTATATCCATTTAGGTTTGGCTTAGGTGCTGTTTGGACTGCTATAGCTACTAATCACCTGATCTCTTCACCAATTGGCATCTTTTAGACAGCCCTCTCTGTCATTACTCTTACATGAATATGATCAAGACACAATTTCAAATATATTGATTACCATTTAAACTTAATATAACAATTTACACCAGTGTTACAATAATTACTTTGAACATTATTTAGGCCATTTTGAAACTTCAGACCTAACTGTCATAATAGGTGTGGCTAGTTGTGTCTACACGGACACATTAGTAGCACGTCAGACCTACTGTTAGGCTGCTATATAAGAGGTGTGGTTACATTTGTACATTAGTAACATTTCCAGTGGCATGTAGCCCTACCCAAAATCACGATCAAATGCATTAACTGTTACACTGTACTGTACATTTCTGTTGTGTAGCTAAACATCTGCTGAAAGTGATGTAAAAGGAATGGCAATGCTGTGGGCGTTATGTGAAACATGGATTAGCTATGGCCTATACATGTCCCGTATCTGCATTGTCTGCTATACGTCATGACTTATGAGTGCTCGATCTGCCTCTGGTTATGTCAGAGAGAGAGCCCGACAGCTGCAACAGGCTACCAAATTCCAAGGCAAATGTGCGTTCAAAATGCCATGTAACGGATGTATGCCCTAGTTAGCAACGAATCCCCATTAGCCTACGTTATTTAACATTACATGAAAGACGCGACAGATTCCCGGCATACAGTCCTTATTTGAGAACCAAATTCATTTCGGGACTGAAACTTTCGGTTCGTCATTGTTCGGACAATCTTTTAAAATAGTATGCAGATTTTGCATCGTAATGTTAATACACATAAAAGACATGGGAGGAAATAGGAGGCAATGATCCCCACCCTCCACGACCATATCCTCTACTTTCCATTACGGTAAGCAGCTATCCGCGCTAAGCAACTCGCCATGATTTCAGCAGGCTGTGGAAATCGAAATAAATTACCCAATATGGATTTGCCATTGACCGTAGCTCCACATTTCATGCACACTGCGTCCACTGCACGACGCACAAAGCAAAGAGATAATCTCTTTGAGCACTATCGGATAGGCGGATGCGAGAAGCAAATTGTCTTCAGTTGGCGTGCACAAATAGGCTATAGCTACCCGGAGATCTACCCACCGTCGAATAAAGAACACCCTTCCCACTATAAATGTTACCAATGGAGCCACGAAGGCATCTTGTCCCCATAACCCTGAAACGAGACGCACGCAGCCAAGACTCGAGCATACTGTTAAGCCACTCACTTTTAGTGGGAATCCTAAAACACGTGCCGAAATTGCTCCCCTCGCTAAATTCGATCCTTGTCAAGAATTTGACCAATCCCCTTTAGCATTAGGCTATTTATATTAAAACATAGTTTCCTTGGAATAGCCTGGTGTGTTCGTAACTTAGAGTATTGGCACTATTTTATTAATATGAATAGCCTATAGAGCATAACACGTTGGCCAATTGACAGACCCCATACGCATTCAATCGATGTTCTGATTATAATAAGAGCTTTTGTCTAATCTATAAAAAACAGAGGGGCAACGGAAATTTCGGTGGGGAGAATAATTTTGGCTCGACATGGGAGCACTTGTCGCAAAAGATGCTGTAAAAACCATGCTAGAAGCCAAAGCTAGAACACTCCCTGTAGGCTACCGCAATATATATATATATATAGTATACTGTCTTTTATGGGGCCCGTTTCATTGTAAAATACTTATAATTGCATTTACGTTTTTCATTAGGCTATGAGATGGAAGATGCATTCGGAACCAATAGGCTACAGCAATCCATGCAAATAGGTGCAATTTATTAGCTGTGATAATACGACCAAATGCCATGCTGTCAAATCACACTGCCACTGCTGTCCTTAGACGAACATGAGTTTGATGGCTACTGTATATCAAACTCACTGTAATGCGGGGAATGTTCTTCTTTCCCTGATAGCCAGACATGTTCACTGTCTTGTCTTGCAGCGCGCCGTTGACCGCTATCAATGGAATGGGATGTTCAGATTCTGTGTCTCGCCGTAAGGGAGCGTCGCTTACAGTAATACCGTCAAATTCCGATGTAGGCCCTTTTGTCAAAGGGAGGCAGCAATTGAAAGAATTGGGTCAAACTATCTAAACTCCAAATCACGTCCTCCCCTTTCTCCGCCGATGCAGCAAACCTTCAGACGGACGGACTCAGACAAGAGCGGCGTTGGATGAGAGACAGAAAGGCCTGTACCCTCCATGAAACCTACAGAGCATGCGCAGAACCCCGCCCTGCTCCATAGAAAAGCTAGGCTATGAATTTAATTTCCACTCGATTACAGAATTTAGGGAGAACAGTTGAGATGTATGTATATAGGCAGATTTTTAACCTTGTTCATTTTAAATAAATTGGCCTTTTTAATATTCAGCAGCCTACACCAACAAGTTTTTGTTAAAGAAATTAAGCAGATATCTTATATTTTATAAGGCATTTTATTGTATTGTAGTTGACTTATGTTGATGATTGATGTTGAAGTATTACCTTATTTAAAAATACTGTGCATTAGGGTCCATACGTAGACTACAGACATGACCCATGAATATGAACAATGAAACATCCTATTTTTTATATAATAATAATAATAATAATAAGTGTACTGTAACTGCATGGGTGTAGTGTATTCAACATGGCAGGAGATATTGTCTATGTGGGCATATTTGATCAGTAGGCCTACTGTAGTCTATATTGTATTGCTCAATCAACTAAACTCCATATCTACAGTATATAGACTACATTGATAAGAAAAGCTGAGTGTATATCACATACTTTTGTGAAATGTAAATTAGAGCAGTGTCATTTGCACTCCTGTTATCATTTGATGTAGCCTACAAAAGGAGAAAGCATATTTTAAACAGAAAAGGTTAGGATTTTAGTTAGCTTTACAGACATATAGCTTGTAACACTAAATAGCCTATAGCTTCAACCTGCAGCAGTAGCTAAAGTTTACACTGTACACTAAACAATTCAATAGAACATGCTTACTGTGGTGCAAAGTCCTAAATATGGCATTGTGTATATACTGTGCCATATGCCTATCATTACACTAACAATAGGCTATAGGAAAGTCGGCCTGGCTATAGGGCTCTTTGAAAGATTATTCTGCAAGTCACTGCAGCCATATGTTGTTGAGCTGAACGACTTTGGCCAGTAAGCAGCACTGGCCCTACATTATTATTACTGTTTCATACACACACACACACACACACACACACACACACACACACGTTAACAATAAATCATAAATCAAATTAATGAGACAGCAACGTGTGCCTAAAATGTCTAGCAGGGCAAGACCATAGGCTATCAAAAGGACAAATCAATTGCTGATAGACACGTCTCTTTTGCTGCATAATTGTGTAAAAGTGAGCATGAGATTGAATGACGACAAAAAATAGGCATATGGGCCGCTCCCTCTGTGTCGAGTGTGGCGCCCACCATCAGATCACCATCAGATCCCGTTACATCACAGTGCATGCTGGGAAATGTAGTCAACGTATGTAGCCAGTGCTTCGAAGCTAGTGTCTGCAACTTAAATTGTTAATTTAAAATCAGTAGCATTTTGTTCAGACTAAATTATATAAAACATCGATTGAATTATGACTTTTGATATCGTCTATAGGCTATTTTAGGATTTTAAAAAGCAATAAATAACTACAGCCGAATACAGCTGGATAAAATGTAGTCTAAACGCAGTACAAAAAGGCTGACATCATATTACCCTATGATCCAGATTTTGTAGTGCTTCTTTTCCAGTGCTCTGCCTAATTTCGACCTTTTTGGGCTGGGAGATGTCCGTTTGTCTGTCAATGACCCGCCCGTCGCTCTTTCCCTTACCGGGCGAGAGGGAATCAAAGTCCAACGTTTTGCTATCCGCAGATCCCTCCACTGGACAGAACATGCCACAGAATTTCTGTCGGTGCCTGGGGCTTTCAGAGCTCATGTTCTTGAAGAAAGCTGGGACATCCCCGGTAGTCGACATCCTTGCAGGCAGAGGTTATAGCTTCGGTTTCCAGACGACACCGAGTGTGATTAGATTCAAGTGGAGAGCCACCGCTTTGCCGGTTTCAAGTGCAAGAGGTGTATTACTAATGACAAACAGCTGTTGAGAATGGAAGAAACCACCATAAATATGTGACGTGCAATAAACCAACCTTACGCTATCATATCAAGAACACAGCTTCAATGTGCTTATTCACGAATTCCAAGCGCCTCATGCAAGGAAATCGACCACCAGCGAGAAGACAATAGCTTTCTGTCTGAACATTTACGAAATATTGAACCCATAGGCTAGCTGAACCTTTCTAGCTGTGTGTAGACTATAGCCTAGGCAACGTGTGTAAACCCTTCAAGAGACGGCGTTCATAGCGATGCATCAAAAGTGTCTGTCCTGAAATGATTCGCCTTCTTTTGTTCTACGTAAATGCGTAAAAGTTAATTTTTTACCCCTGGCTCTAACCCATTAGGTTGACCTATAGTCTATTTTGTGATATATAGCTGGTAAATACAATGCATTTTAGTCCAGACGGCACGTATAA
>JAODLL010009609.1:0-30604 GCA_026546735.1 Forbesichthys agassizii | reverse complement strand
TGCTTTGCACATGCAGAAATCCACATGCATTGTTCTATTAAGATATATAACAAATATTTCTGAATCAACAGTTTTAGGATTATTTATATTGTATTATATATTGTTCTAATATTAGTATTACAACATTATTATTTATCTGGCTACAGCATGTTTAATGTTAGACATTGCAGCCTATAAACATATTAAAACGTTTATAGACTTACATGAAGAGCACAAACTGGATGACGGGTGCAAAAGAACACATGGCACACAAGCTATGTTACGTATGACTTCGACATGCGGATATACTACTCATCTTTACGGTAAAGTACACTGCGTAAACGTCCACCACTGCCGCCAAGTGGCGTTAGTCGGTAAACTGTTCAAAGGTACAGCACACCTAATCCCAAGCACCGTAAGTATTTAACGTTATTTTCGATACATTTAACAAAATAAGCTGATTTAAAACGACGACAGATAAGATATCTATATATTTTGTGCATACTGTAAAAGTAATACTCATGTCGCTTTAAGTGTTTCAGGATATTAAATAATTACCGGTAATGTGAATTGCTGCAACAGTCATACAATTCTCATAAAGTCAAGACAACACTATGTTTGACCAAAAGTCCAACGAATTCTAGACTTCCAATAATGCTAGTCTACTGCAAAACTATCAATAGAGAGCTACCCTTCCTTGATATCGTGTTTGAAATTGTATTAGGTGTGTGTTTATTTGAGCTTTGGTGTGTGTAATGAATTGACATTCAGTGTAAAATAACCATACACTGGTCTTATCTGCATTGTTCGCATTGAAAGCATTACCAGTCAAATAAATCATTACCGGTACCACTATAACCATAGAGTTGCAAGAGAGAGTGATGAAATGAAAGAGAGACTGAAGTGTTATTTTATAGAATAACAATCATCAATGAAAACATTACAAATTAAAATTGAATATGCATTATTGGTCGAACTATTAATCTTTGAACGCCTAAAATTACTTTTCTTTGATATCCATTAGGTCGATTTCAACATGCGGTTGTGTGTGTGTTCCTACTGTATTTATCATAAATCAGTATAGTCTATTCGTTCTATTGTTCCTAAAGTGAGGCTCTTGTGCTAGTGTTATACAAATAGTTGCAAATATTTTATTTGCATATCCTTTCCTATTGGTATTTTCTCTCTTCTTCTAGAACACAACACCATCCTGTTTGCTTTCAGTAATCTACATCCTGGTGCAAAGTGAAGGATACTCCTGGCAGCACAGATATTCACAGTACATTTGGGTAATCTAAATCAACTGGAAGAACCTGGTTGTGAAAAATACCTTACAAGAATAACATAGATTTGCAATATATGTAAATAATCAATTCAGAAATATGTATATGTTCAAGAATAATTCTTGTTTTAAGTTATTATAAGAAATATTTGTAATTATAATTATTTCATGTTGTGCTCAACCAAGCAGGTAAGCTAAATGTCCTTTGGACTCTTGTACATTTTTACATTGCTGGGCACTGAGATGTGCCTAACACTTGTTTGCAGCAGGTGTATATAATGGGTTAAGTCACATATGTTTGCTCTGCACCTCCGTGTTTGACGAGGGAGGACCGCTAGCTTGTACTTTCTGCTTACTGTGTCAGCTTGCAAAGTATTTATTAGTGTCAGTTTAGCGAGTGTGAACAGTGAGTGTCTTTCAAGGTCACATGGTGCAACAATGCTTGAACGTTCTGTAATGTTTACCTAATAATGAGCTATAGTTTATGTAAATCATTGTTTAAATAGTATAGTGCCTATACTGTAATCAGAAGATAATTACAGTAATTCTCTAAGTAAAAGTCTAAGATAACACATATCCCGTAAGGGAGTCAGAAAAGTCTGTGACATAACATCCAACTGACAAACCGCTTTAACCACTGTTAACAGGTATAGTGATCCCTTCAGCTGCACCCGATGTCTATGTGGCTGAGGGACGATGAAGTGTTGGTGGGCCAAGGCAGCGGTGAAGCCGCTACATGGAGTCCCAGGCCAGGGCTACGCCAAGGCAAGGGGGGTTCGCCCAACCACAGGGAAACAATACCAGTGGCGACAGGAACCATGGACAAGGCCAGGGAGCTGTTTGTGTTGTGTGATAAAGAAGGAAAAGGATTTATCACAAAGAGAGACATGCAGGCGAGCAGATGGAGAAGGCCATGCTAACTGTGACATGTATGTTTAATTTCCACTCCTTCATTAGGCCTATTAATGATTCTCATTGGTTTAGAGATTGGAAGAGGAGCTGCCCCTATCGCCCGAGCAGTTGGAGGTGGTGTTTGACAGGCTGGATGAGAACAGTAATGGATTTCTCACCCCGGTTGAGTTTAACACAGGCCTTGGTAAGTGTACACGTTGTATTTCAACATGCCATGTTTTTTTCAAATTAGCTGGCGTTCTCCCAGCCTAGGGCTGTGCCAAATACCATATTACAGGTTTTGAATACTTGATGGTATTTCCGAACAAGTGTTTGAATACTCTTTCTTAAAAAACACAATTAAAAACACTCAACTATAATTAAGAAGTATAACAGAAGTAATCTTTGATTCCTAGCTTCACTGAGCACACATGTAAACATAGCCATGCGATCAAGATGGCCACTTTGATTGACACGTCAATTGAGCCAGTCAGAGCTGTCAAATAGCATATACCTCCTGTAATAGCCATTAAGAGTGTGTTGAATTAATTGCCTCGCTCTCTACTTACAAACAGAGCCAATTGCAATCAGTTGTGTTGATGACACAGTGTAGGGCAATTACATTTCAACAAGTGGGTTTATATGTAGACAGTAGGGATTAATAGGAAAACATGCATGCATAATGTGAAAAAACAAATACTTGAATCCCAATATTAAAATCGAATATGAAACGAATACTGAATAATCGAATATTTGGGGCCAGCCCTATCCTAACATCAACAAAACATAATTCTCTTAATAAAGACCAACCTGACCTGAGTGAGGATGTCTTTCACATTCATATAAGGTCTGTAGTTTATACTGTAGGCTGCAGTATGTGGTGCTAAACTAGCATGATGCTGTATGATAGCCTATACAACATAGTTGGGCCTGCCCTCCCTTTGTTATGGCCTATCATGATTAGTCACATGCTTTGACAGACACAGCACTATGGCAATGCACAGCACTCCATTCATGTTTATGGGATGCGGGTGCAATGATTGTGATAATTATATTTGATAATCATCTCTGCAAATGAATAAAATTACTGTTTAGCAGGTCAGAGTAGAGTAGGGGTGTAATGGTTGTGAAACCGAGACACAGATACAGCGGCCCAACGTTACCGTGGCCTTCTTGTGATTCTCACATGGGCCTATATGACTCTGACGTGTGTCTACATGTCTGTGTCCAGCAAGGAATGAACACAGCTGGTTAGCTTTAGCATGCTGTGTCCGTGTCGGGCCCACTGTCTCTGTAGCGCAGACAGTGCTCTTGCCGCTCGCCAGTGGTGCTCAGTCGGTTGTTTGGTTATCATCAACCTCAGTGGAAACCACACCAGACTCGTTCCATTACAAGTTGTGTAACAGCTCATCACGCTTTGTCTGCTTGCATCATGGAACTTTTGCCATTGTCTTTAAATGAAGCTATAAGCTAACCTTGACCTTGCTCAAGGAAATACCAAGGCGATTGGGGATTTTATGGCAATGGATATGCGCCTCTTTTTAGTTCTGAAAACAATGGTTAGACATGATATTTAGTGTTCCAAATTGTTGGTGGTTAAATTATCAAAAACCTTTCCCAGTATTTTAACCACCCCACCTACCTACCCGAACCATGGCTCAATAATCAAGGTCTGAATCGAAAGTGGATTGGGCAAATCATTACACCCCTATTATAGTTTTTATTATTTTGAAATGTGATTAGATTTAGATTGTTAATTTTCTATAGAATATAAAAGATTTTAATTGATTGTAAAGTCAAATACAGTATAAACATATCTTTTTGGTCCATGGCCTGCTATGTTTTGGCTTTTCGTTGGAAAGATGTATTAAACATCTATTAAAGGGACCATAATGATTTAGGAAAACCTACACAAGGGCTGCTGCAATTCACACACCTGTGTCTGTGTCATGTAGGTGGGTTGATAGGTCTGGAACAGATCACGGAGCAGAATCATTGCAAAACAGAAGAGGTCACAGAGCATGTAGGATGGACCCAGGACCCCAATGCAGTCACTTTTATGAACATGCTAATAGAGCTGGGAGCTGACAAGCTCTTCAAAGAGTAAGATCAGTGCTCAGTGGTTTAATGATGCATGTTGTTACTGACAGAGATGTGAGCTGTAGTGTTGGTTGCAATCTTCTTGCCGGCTAATGCTGTAATTATAACAGACATCTCAACTCACACTGTGTACATATAATCATGTCGAAAGGGTTGTCATTTATTTTTATATGTGTTCTATAGTATTTATGCATATTCATTTCTGTTCTTTTTAGTTGTAAACTATCTTCAATAGGCCTATAGAACACCTTATCAAAACATAGGTATTATATTATTATCCAGATATTACACAATTATGTTGATAAATATAGTTGCGTGCTTGTTTTGTAAACTATTTCCTTTTAGCAACTGTATTTCCTTTAGCAACTTCATGTTAGATTTTCAAAACAACTTAAGTGTGAATAGCTGCATTTGTTTTCCAAATAGTTGGTGATGTTTTAAACACTAATGTAGCAGCAAACCACTCTTTTCTACATTAAGATACAGTGGTGTAATGGGGTCCTGACTCCTGAGCAGAGAATGACATCACACTCCCTGTGTGTGTTGTTATCTGAGCTCCTCTGCTCTTTGTTTTCATAGCCTGTCATAACACGCATGTCGGTGCATGTGTGCGGTGCTCTAGCATAACATCTAGTGTCAGCACATCACATGGAGTGTCTTTAATGGTAGCAGCTGCGTTACACTGTGCCGTGCTGTGTGGCAGCCAGTGGGAGCTGTGCTCCTTATGGTGTGAAGTCCAGCGAGAGCGGCCAGAGATGATGAGCATCCTGGAGGACATCCTGGTCCACGCTGTGTCCCATCTACAGGACTCTGTCAGGGAGAGGGACAGTCTGGAGCAGGCTCTGCGAAGGTGCCGTCATCTTCTGTGCTAATCCATCCATGTGTGCAGCGATGGCATGCCTGCCCTGTATTACTTCATCTGTGTAGCTGCATTGTAGCTTCATTCTGCTGTGTGTGTTTCAGACGGGAGAGTGAACACGATAAGGTTGTTCGGTCCATATACGAAGACATGGAAACTCAGTTAGGAGAGCAGAGAGAGAAACAGCTGGCTCAGGTAAAGTTAAAAAATAAAAGCAAATTGTTGTATTTTATACAATATTCCTCAAAGAAACACTGTATACTTTATTACTAGTATTTCTATTTATTATTCAGTACTATTACAAACATGAAATAGAAATATATTGTATATTAGAATAATTCCCAATTGCTCCCATATACCCTTCTTAAAAGTACATATCTACAAAAAGTAAATGAAAAGCACAAATACATAAATAACAGATTATTGTCAGAAACGGAGTGGGCTAAAGTTATTTTTAAATGTAGGACAGTGTCAAACAGTGGGACAAAGGCCAGCAGCTTCAGGAGGAGCTGAAAATGCGGGAGAACGAGTTGGACAAACTCCTGGCCAGGCAGAAGGAGGTAAAACATGTACATGGTTCTCACTTTAATCTACAGCTTTACTGCTCCATGGATGAACTAAGGATCTCGTTTCTCTGTGCTAAGTTGGAAACTAGGATTGAGATGCTGACCTGCGAGCAGACAGACATCAGGGAGCAGAACCAGCGGTTGCACAGTCTTAACCTTCATTTGCAGGAGCAGCTAGAGACCACTAGAGAGAAACTGTGCACTGCTATGGCACAGCTAAACGTCATCCAGCTCAAAGCTGCTGAAGAACAAAAGGACAAACAGAGGTATTACTTGCGACCAAACCAATACATCCACAGGTTGCATCTCTCTCGTTTTCATGTTGGAAATCCGGTTCTTTTGTGCTGTTCTTTTAAAGGAAAGTGCTGAAAGTGTCGAGGAACATGCAGAAAGAGAAGGAAAGTCTCTTAAGGCAGCTGGAGCTGTTGAGGTGGGTGTTCACTACAGTTTCTTTCAAATATTTGTGAGTTGAAATGAGTCTAGTTCCTCAACAACACATTGCATGTCCCATGCAGACGTGAGAGTAAACGTGCAGAGAAAACGCTATTCTTTTGTGTGCAGACCTTTACTACTACTGGCCTGTATTTAGTTGATCCAGATGGAAGAAAGTTTCTTCACCCATCCTACTGTAACTCCTTAGGACCAGTGGGCAGCCACAGTGCAGCGTGTGGGCACGAACCACACTAATGTCAGTGCCTAGCTCAAGGGAAATGGCCGGACAGGGAAAGCAAAGCACCAGAGCTAACTGCTAATAGCGTCTCCCTTTGTTTGTTCTAATGGCCACTGTCCCTCCACACAACATTATATGGTGCCGGTTTGAAAACATGGCCGCTCTGTCTCGCCCGTAGGGATATGAACAAAAGGCTACGTGACGAGAAGGACGCCCACCAGCCTCAGAAGAGGGTCGGTCACAGACACACTGAGCTTCCTCCTCTCCCGCTCCTTTTTTACTACAACGGAGACCCCCGCGCCCCATGGATGCCACAGTATGGCGCATACTAAGCTACGTCGTCCAGTGGCTTTGCGCTTTCTCTGTCGCCATCGGGATTAAACGCGTGTTTGTACGGACAGCTGTAAACGCTGCTGTGCTTTGGAATTGCAACTGTTGCAAGACGTGGTCAGTACACGGAACAGTTTTCTTTGTTCTGTGCTGTGTGCACTGTATGTGTGTGTATTGGTTATGTACTGCGTTATTTGTAATATACTTTATTTATCTACAAACTAGTGTCATTAGTATTGAAAAAAACACAGAGGCTATTATTTATTGTACATCTGAGAAAAAATAACTAATACTGTATGATCTCTTACCAAGACATTACGAAGTAGTAAACTAAGTAATGAATATGGATTATTTATCGATTCCACAGCTGGTGCAGTGTGTATAGTACACTCTGCCTGGGGTTATGAACAAATATATGTTGTAGACCTGTTGTTTATTTCTTGTAATACCTTTTTTACTGTATGTAAATTACATTTTCTGATTGACTGAACTAGAATAAACATTACGATTGGTCTGAGTTCTTGCTTTAATACCTACACCTACCCATTGTATTAAACATGGTTACATTAGAAAAAGCAAGAGGATATACAGTACTATAGTACTGTATGTTGAATATAGTACATGAAGGAGCTTTGTATATTTAGGACCTTTTTGATGCACCATATCATTCTTAATGCTATTTTTGTGCCTTATTTATCATAAAACCTATTTAGAATCCTAATGTCACAAGGCCGTTGCAGAAGAAAGGGTCAGTAATGGCAAATTACTTATTTTAAGGCAAGGCCATGAAACGGTTTGTGGAAAATCATTTGTGCTGTTATATATAATTTTAAATAATGTCAAATATGCATTAGATTACACTTATTCTGTGTAGTAATCATTTTTAAAGGCAGATGAGTTTATTTGGTAAATTGGAACAAGACACACAGGTTTTGCTGTCTATCAAGTTTAGTTAAAAATGCTAAAGGCAGGGCCATTTCAATGCAGGGTAAATGGTAAATGGACTTCATTTTATATAGCGCTTTTGTAACCCACAGACCACTTTACAATTCTTGATTACATTCGTCTATTTCTACATTGTTACACATTCACACACCGATGGTGGGTGTGAGGGTAAAGGTAGTGTCATGAGCACGAGCGACCAACTGGTGCAGACCTTCACTTTTATAGCGTTTGACAGAGCAAGCTCACTGCTGAAAGCAGGCAGCCACTTAGACCCAGCAGAACAACATACACTGTTTCCCATAACCTTCAAAGAGAGCAGCACTTTGGAATATTGGTTAGATTCACAGACATAATCTTTATAATCATAATTTTTCAGGGCTCTAAGTCATTGAACAGGTAAGTTTCATTAGAAAGAATTACTTTTTCCCATGACACTGGTTTAAAAATAGCAGTGTGCAAATGTATTATTGGCTGGGTTTGTTATGTTTTATAAATATAGCATGAATTTAATCACTTATATTTTATAGATTGTATTGTATTATCTAATATGATTATTATATTCACATCCACTATCTTGGATTGTAAACAGGTTATTTTAAATCACACTTTCTTTTAGCAGGCAGTAACTTAATATAGCTCAGAGGATCACAAGACAACAATTAGACTAACCAAGTACTGTACACAATCTGGATGAGAAACCCCACCATCTGTCATATTGTCAGGTGTAGGAAGAACAAGTTATAGAATATATTTATATTTGTCGCTTAGTTGACATGTGACACAAGTTGTTAAATAGTTTTCCCTCAAACAACGTATTTTATTTCACGAATAATGAAATGGCTCCTGTTTTATGTTACTTCACAGTAAAGTCAATAACATGTACTAATACATGCATATTGACTAGGTTATACCTCATGTTTATGAATACACATGGACATTATTTTTATTATTCTGTGACATTGTGGTTACATGAACCTATAAGAGAGCTAATAGCGTATGCATTAACTTTTATTTTCAGGATGGAGGCACAGGGTGAAAAAAGAAATACTTGTGGCACAATTTGTTTGAAATACCTACTGTTTATCTTCAATGTTCTCTTCTTGGTAAGTTATGAGATTTCATTAATTCAGCAATAAGGAAGCCAAGACACCCCATCCAGTTACTATGATACATTGAATGCTACTGATAAAGATTTCCCGCCATATCACGTCCAGTTATGAGGTTATAATGTAAAAACACCAGTGTTAATGCAGAATTCATGGGTAAAAGTTATCATTGTACATAGCCTAACAACAGTTAACAAAAACTTTTATCGTAGTTACCAGAAGTGCACAGAATCAATTCTGACATGAAAGTGCCTACTCGATACACAGAGGTATAATTGATATCAGATAGGCTTCAGGAAACCACAGCATGCACAGCGTCAGTAACCATTACCTGTATTTCAGCGTTGCTAGGAGCTACATACTGTACAGTAGACCTGCTATGTGCTATGTGGTGCATTCCTGATGGGGTGATCTGGTGTGTATTGACCTGATATGTGCTGCTGTCAGCTGTCAGGCGGTGTTGTTCTGGCAGTGGGAGTGTGGACTCTGGTGGAGAAGGGCGAGTACATCAGTTTGCTGAACTCCAGCTACTACTCGGCCTCAGCGATCATTCTGATAGTCGCCGGGTCGGTCGTCATAGTGACCGGCTTGATTGGATGCTGCGCCACTCTGAGTGAACTGAGGAGTCTGCTGGTTGTGGTGAGGGTTCCCAAGGCAACACATGAATCACATCATATGGCTTGCGGATGTGTGAATTTGCAATACGGGATGTTTTCACAACACATACACAACATTACACGTGACATGTAAACATCTGATTATATGAGATCTTAGAGGTTTTGAGGACTTGTTTGAATGTCTTGAAAGTTCACACTGAGTGAGATTTTGAATGCTGATCTCGCAACCTGACCCGGCTAGCCTGCGTGTAAACCACGGCGCTCATCGAGATAAAAATAGACAGTGTGAATAGGAGATGTAATGAAGAGCGTAGCTTTAAGAGTTTAGATTGGACCATGACCCACGCAATAGGAATGAAAAGCATCATGTGTGGCTGTGGAAGAGACACACTCAGAGTGGATATGGTGTATACGTTCAACAAACATTAATTCTGTTGTCATGTTTTCGTCAGTTTGGTTGCGCATTATCAACATCATAAAATACCATATATGTCATGGTTTATTTATATTTATCTTAAATGTCAGAATGAATGCTACTGTACCTCATTAGTGGGATTCATGTGACTAGCTTTATGAACCCAAATAATCAGTCTCGTCACTACCTTCAAACCCAATATGTTTCAATCAAAGGTAATATGCATTTTGGACCACCGTCAAAACATCTGAATCGTTATCTTTAAACACGGGTGACGGGTTTCTTTCTGTCAGGGTAAACTGAACTATAGATCAGACTAGCATGGTCTGATAAGGCTAAAGTATCTTATCATGTGTGCAGCCCTGAATTCTCTGTCTCTCCACTGCAGTATTGTATCTTGCTGCTGTGTATTTTCCTGTTGGAGATCATTGCTGGCGTGCTGGCCTACATTAACTTCCAAGAGGTAATACATTGTAATGTAATTGTGTATGTTTGGAATTCAATTATCTTTCTTGACACACCCTATTATTATTATTATTGTCTATAACCTATATTTTCAAACATCAATTTCAAATCACTCAAAACACTACTATTATTATTTCATGAATGTGACTTCAGACACCTTCCCATTGTCTGTGTAGTCACCTTTTATCAAATATGTATTCAAGAACTGAAACGGCTCACGATAAACAGTAAACATCTGCATGTGCATGTCTTCTTTGTTGATTGTTTTTCCATTCTTCTCAATCCTATCTCTTTCCCATCCCACCTCATTTTGTCCCTCGCTGCGGTGTTTCCCATTCTGCTACCAGGCAATATGTGGTCACCTGTCTGTATCTCATGTCCCATACTTCACCTGTAAAGAATACTCAGGTCAGACAAGATGTGTAGGCACTGGACAGGTGTAGTGAAGGATGAATACGTGGGGCAAATGGGGGAAACATGAACGTGGGCTATGTTTATGGCGTGGCTGCAGTTTACATGTATATCTAAAGCATTGAGCAGGCAGCTTTTACCCAAACTGCCTTACAGTACAAATAGTACATCTGTCAATAGCAGAATAGGTCAGTAATCGTAAGCAAACAACATTCTGTTTGACGACGGCAGCATTTCATCAGGGCTAGCATACATTACCAGTCTATCATTCCATCCTCAATAATAACTACTAACAGCCTAAGTAATAATGCTTGTGTGTGTAGTGTGTTGGGCTAAAGCTAAAGCCACCTCGCGTCCGTTGCAGTTCACGCGTCCTCACGTAGGCTACGCAGCCTTTTCATACGTCTCGTTTGGTCACACAGATGGACGAAGGCCTGAGGCAGAACCTAAAGGTCACCATGCAGCAGAAGTATCAACAGCCAGGGGAGGAGAGCATCACACGAGCTGTGGACAACCTTCAACAGGAGGTATGGAAGAACCTGTTCGTATTCACTTTCCATACAGTATAGCTACTGATAAGCTGAGTAAAATGACTGCATTGAGTTGAGCTGAATAACTCACTAATTATTAGAAAGGAAATGCAGCTGGATAATATTATGTTTGTTTGATTAAAAACAAAAGCAGATCCACCTGTTGTTTTCCATTGACTATCCTGAATGACTACTGCTAATGTGTTTTCAAATAATCATTTGATGTAGGCTATATTGATCTGAATAAGCTTTTTTTAAACAATATCACCTGAATTCAGGATATTATATTATCAAATTTTTCTTAATTTGTTTCTTTTTACAATTAATGTAAAACCCAGTATGTTATGTTTAATGTCCTGTACTACCGTCTGTGTGACAGTTTAAGTGCTGTGGCAGTAACAGCTCATCAGACTGGTCAGAGAGTGTGTGGATCTATGCGTCAGAGAATGACAGGCTAGTTCCCGATAGCTGCTGCAAGACCCTCAGTGACCACTGTGGTCGCAGGGACCACCCGTCCAATATCTACAGAGTAGAGGTACAGTGTATGCCTTGCTAGTCAGCTGACGTGTGAATACATGCCTTTGATGTTTTTCTTCCTTCTGGTACCCTTAGGGTGGTTGCATTATACAGTTAGAGATCTTCTTCTTGAATCAGTTTTACATCCTCGGTGCTGTGGGTATTGGCATTGCATGTCTGCAGGTAAAAAACATGCACAGTCTGATACTTTTGAGATACATTTGAGACAAGTGTAATGAATATTGTGCAAATCATTATCACTGTACTACTGTACATAAGGATATTACATTTTCATATTTAACTTCTCTTTGTTGTATAGCTTGTGGGGATGATGATCACCTGCTGCCTTTATCGACTTTTGAAAGAAGAGGCTTAATGAGACTGTAGTTTTTCAGTTATAACAATTTGCACAACATGGTGACATATGACATCTATGCTACATTAAATTGTCTATAATATTTGTAGTCTATTTTTCATAACTGTGAATTTTGCTTTGTTTTGCTGCTGGACAGCACTGTTTTTCCTGTATATTTCACTGCACATTTTTATTTTATCTTTCATTTTAAAATGTAGACTACTGTTGGACATATACACTACTATATATAAATAAAAAATTAAGACAAGATAACACTTTGTTGTTGTTAATAATGACATTTACAAGATAGATAATAAAATACTATAACACTTTGTATTTAATTGCATGTACTTTTATTATGGAAAATAATTCGGATGTTGTTGTCAGCTGACATTTCCGTTTCATTTCCTTCCTCATATAATTCAAAGAAAAACATCCTTTATATTATTTTACACACCTTATTCATATAAAATCATTACCGGAAATGTCTGCGAAGCCAACTTGCTTGATAGTGGCGAGCGCTGTTCCCAAGGGTAGGTATACCAACAGATAACTTGCGTTCTGCTAATACATCCATGAGTGTAGCAGATCTGAATTGCAACCCATCTTCTGTGTCCTGTGACTTCAACATGCTTTTTAGGTGTTTCTGCAAAGTCATTCCACCAATCTTTCAGTCTCTGCAGTTCAGTGTTTAATTTGCAGACAGCAACACCCGGGGTGAGAGACGTATTTATTATAATAAATACTAAAATATTGGCAGTTATTAAATTGTGTGAAATTACAATTGTTAGGCTGTTTTTTTGTTGTTGTATTCTTTATTGTAGGGAAAGCCCATTGACTTTGTCGGGGTTGATGAAAGCACTGGTAGATGGGTGCAGGACTTCAATGTGAAACCATATGCAACACCTGCCAAACTTGAATCTATAGATGGTAAACAAATAATTTCCCTATTTAAATTAATAGGCCTATTCTTTTGAGTTGTTTTTTCTAACTGCCAAGCTCAAGGTCTTGTCACCATGGTTCATTTCAGGTGCCAGATATCAAGCGCTGCTCATCCCAGACTGCCCTGGAGCGCTCAGTGACCTGGCACACAGTGGATCCTTGCACCGCATTCTCACACACTTTATTTCTCAGCAAAGTGAGTCTGAGCTGCACGTGCACATCTTGTCAGGTGCAGGCATTGAGAGGAAGTCTCTGACATTTACCATGTAAACTCTTAAATAGAGCCTGTATGTGCTGTGGGAGAAGGAGTATCGGCTTTATGTTGTGTCACCGAGGGACAGAGGTGGATCTTCAGTGGTTACAGTCTAACTGGGGTTAGTTGCCTAAATGTGTCTTAAGTAATTACATGGTGGTATGTATTAGAAATTGACACGGTTTTATATATTGCTTTTAATTAAGTATTTTGCATGGTTTGTCAGACTCATTGTAAACACTGTAATAATTTAATGATAAAAAAAAAAAACTTTCTTGCAAGCCATCTGTTTTTGAATTGGTGAGGAGGTCGGACTTTGCCAACCTGCCGTTAATAGTGGAAGACTTTGTGAAAGACAATGGTGGAGCATACACAGGTGAACGTTACATTAATGTGAAGTACAGAAACAAGGACTGAGGGGTTAATATATTCCAAAACAATGATTTTCTTTTTGTTTTTCAGCGAGTCAAGAGGATGCCATGCATGTTGTCATAGACCGACACCTAATAACTGGTCAAAACATCCATTCAACTTTAGTTGCCGTAAATAATCTAATCCTACTCTGCAATGGGAAATAACCTCAACATGATATTTATAGTCCTCCTTTTCAACCAAAAAAAAACAAAAAAACATTTGTCTTAAATGCCTATTAATAATTCAATTATATTTATGACCAACACACAAAAAAAGATTAGTTGTTGTATTGCAAGTACAAGTTCATAAATTTTAATGTGCAATTTACAAAGCTATTAAAAAAGAAAATTGAACCAAATAAAGAAACATTTTGACTCAGTCTTTGAAGACATGGAAGATACTCAACAGAGACATCCAATCCAGAAAAGGTACATTATAGATCACCATACTGTACATTCTTGCAGCAAGTAAATCGTTCACATAGTAGCAATGTTTTCCATCAACTAGTTCAGTAGAAAGACAGACTAAACGTGCTCATGATGTAACTGCACTGTACTATATTTACAACTGTTCACTATTTTTACCCGATTGTCAGTAAAAAGTAATAAAATAAAAAAGGTTTTTAAAATACTTTTCAAGTAACTAGCACCTGTTTCACCTGTGCTGACAAAATATATCTTCCATTTCCACCTGATAGGCACCCGGCCAACGGCACCATAGGTTGAGTATTAACTAAAATCCTGCCAATGGCTGGTTCCAGAGTTCATCTACAGAAACATGATCCCTGCAAACAGCTGTGAGATTATTAGGCGATGCTTAAAGACAACATAAATCCATATTTCTGTTCTCATAGAAGATCATAAAAATAATCCAGTCCTTGTCCTAATTCCCACAAGGAAACTCCTGTGCCCATTTCAGTAGCTAAGGCGATCCTTAGGGAGATTGACTAAAAAGTAATAGAAAACAATGTCAATGTAACTGTCTACCAAAGTAAACTGATCAAGTTATATATTGTACAGTATGTGAAATGCTTCACATTAGCATCCAAGCATTTAAACATTTTAGGAGGTCCTTACCTTCAGTGTTGGATAGTACACTTCATGCTTAATATTATTCCTGAAATAAAAATAAAGTTAAATTAGTTAAATAATGTCAATGGTTGTTTATGCTTTAAGCACACATTGTTAACATAAGGTATTCAATATTACCTTTTGTAACTGAAATAGTGCTCTCCAGAATATTCATCCCAGAGAAGTTTTGGCCTAAATTCCCGTAAAAGTTCAATGTACCTGAAGAACAACAGAAGTGGAAAGGTTTTCAATGTATCTTACCTTGACATGAATCCATTTACACAGTCACAGCTTTTTCAGTAATATGTACACAATAGTTGTTATACACTCCATTCTTCTCTATTGTTAACCAATCAATCAGTCTTAAAAAAAAATTTGTAACTAAAATATACAGCAACAAAGCAAGCAATTAATTAATGAATTACGCATTAATTTTAACATTTGAGAGTTGCTCACATTCAGTTTGCTAAACATTACTTGAATTGTACATAAATTGTTAACATGAACAATACAGTTATGTCAGTGTACTTATTGTCAGCAGGAAGCAATTCAAATATATTCTAAGTCATTTTAGTACTCACTACAGTCAGTAGTTATAAGAATGATTTTGAGACAGATTAAGAGAAAAGGAAGTGACTAAAGAAGCCATTTGAGTAATTGTCAATATGCTATCCATGCATGTATACTGTATATGGACTTTACAGTATAACAAGGTAAGGAACACATACTGTAAAGTGACATTTTCCTGAAAACCATTCCTTGCATTTGTTTCAAATGCAAGTATAGTCTGTAATGTGCAGCAATAATCTGTGACTGTCCATTTTAAATACAACATTACAGTCTTACTTGCTACCCAGGATTGGGTCCGCTCCATTTTTTGAGAAATCTATACCATACAGGTTGAGTCCCAGCAGAATCTTTTCTCTCCACTGGGTGCTAGGACATAGCTGCAGTATGCAGTCCCTTATCCAGGGTAAAGGAGAGCTTGGGCCTGATCTAAAATAAAACAATAAAAACTATTTATAGATATAACAAAAACATTTTTGTACTAAAAGGAAATGTAATACAATAGTTCTTCTTTCAGATCAGAGCACCACACACACATTCATTTTTAACAAATCTAAATGGATATTATGTGTGTGTTAAAGTCGGACCTTCCAGAATTGGAGTAGTCGTATGTCATGAGGCTGAATCCATCCACCGCCAGAACCAACTCCTCAAACTCCTCGCGGCCAAACATACCAGGCTGCCCCGTGCTGACAATTATGTGACGGAAATTCAATAAAAAGAAGCATTCATTGATATTATATTATGACTAATGGTGTTTTGTATTGAATAAAGCCCAAGTTTCGCTCACCTTGTTACAGCAGGTGGAATGACAAGGATGCAGTCTAATTGTTTTGCCTTTAAAGCCTCACATATGTGTTTCACTAAGTGAACCAGCTCCCTGTAGGGATTTGAACAGTATTGTTTTCTGTGTCTATGCTTCACTCAGAAGAAGTGACAGAATAGCAATGAAAGTAAAAATGTTTAATAACTCACTTTCTTTTGTTCCCTCCCAGTTGACTCCACAACTCTAAGGTATAACCGTCAAAGCTTTCGGTCTGTGAACAATACAGTCACCATGGATGAAGCTATACAGTTGAATCTGGTCATTTCTGTTAATCTCTGCTATTGATTACCTGTGCAACATCTACCAGCTCGCTTCCCAGCTCTTCAATCTCATCCTCACTGTCCATAACACTAGTGTAGTCTTGGTAAGACCAGCCATCAAATAACAGTCGAGGCACTAGAGAAAAGGAAATGGCGGATTTTATTTCCTGAATACGACTGCAATTTTAGAAGAGATCGAGAAAGAATATATTTATCATCTTACCGATCTTCATTTTTCTGTTAGACTTCCTGACAGCTTTGACCCAACCTGGACAGAAAAGCCCCCGTTTTACTTTATTTTACTTGCTTGACATAAAGAAACGCAACTAAGGCAGAGATGAAGGGTATGTCATATTTGACCATTATGTGGACCTTTTACCTGGGTCATGATCATGGAGGCCAGTGACATCAAATATTTCTGGACCCCGTCTGCGAAGCTGGAGCCAAACTGGAGACAGTGAAGTCAGTTTGGAACCAAATATCTTGGCTATGTCATAGCCATGAGAATTCCACTGAATAATAATAATAATAAAAATAATTAAAAAAAAAGACATTTCAGCAGAATATGTTTACATCATGTGATATATTCACACACTTACATAAAGAATAATTCCATGAAAGCTTGAGAAGCATTTGTGTCAAACTTACAGGAGTAATGTATCCAAGCACTGGTCCTTGAAAGGTTCGTTTAACTTGTGCACAGTACCTCTTTTCCTCCTTTGCTACATCTCTCCATTGCGGGTCAGACACAACGAGACCCCTCTCTGATACAGACAACTCTGACAAAAGTGATGTCTATTATTGAGAGAAAAGATTCAAAAATATTTACTCTCTCGTTTTTATACACCGTATAGTTCAGAGAGATCTGATCTACGATACAAAAATGTATGCTACTCACCTCAACATTTGTTTTGTGAGGCTTTTTTACATCTGTCTTGGAGAGCGTGGCACTAACCATCAAAACGCACAAGATGGTGTGCAATATGATTAACGTCCCTTTCATTTGCATTACATACAAATATTCGAATAATGAATACACCGGGCTGCTTGAGTTCGATGTAGGACGACCTGTCTTCTTGACTGTGATGCAGGTTAACATTAAATAAATGACAAAATCAACATGCGGTACAATACAATACAAATCCACAATCACACTTTGTTTTAAAGCCCACTGACAGATAAACGACACGGGTTACTTAACATAACATAACATCTTGAGTTAGTAGCCTACTAACAGGTTTGGCAGCTGTACTGTTTTGACGACTGTTCAACGAGGAAGTGTAACGTTCCTGTACTTTTCAAAATAAAAGTACAAGGCATGCTTAATCAATGTTAAGTAATCTCAGCCGATAGATGGCAGTCTGGGTTACGAGGCTGCAAGTGTCCGTGTTTTATAAGATGTCAAGCAAGTGAATGCTGTTCATGTCAGCTGCAATCACAGTGCAAGGTTCGATTGTTTACATTGCATTATTGTGTTTATTATATGTAATAGCCTATAACATTGTTCTGTAAGCTACTCTCTAATATTGGAGTTTTAAAGGTTTGCCAAAGGCTTACCTCGCTTTTCCATCTACCGGTACAGTTAGCTAGCATTGTCAGCATTAGCATTTTTCTGTTACTGTCTCTACCACTAGCTGCATTTTGTTGTAAGACCAATATGAGTACCCGGTAGGCTACTAAACTCAACTCGTGTCGTCCTTGGATAATAGAGCTGAACCTGATTTGGTGCTGAATGCTCTGTTGAATATTGTATTTGTATTATTTAAGTGAGTTATGGAAGTTGAACGATTTGTGTCCAAGACACTTGAACTTCTGGAGGAGGAGAGAGAGGCTGAAATAGAAGAGACAAGGTTTGTAATACTGCCACGTTATCTATTCCAAATACACAAAACCAGTATTGTTTTAGTCAAAATATTGTTGATCTTTCTCAACAAAACTGTTTTGTACAAGGTCGACTTTGTTCTGAATTTAGGGCATGGCAGGAGAATATTTCTCTCAAGGATCTTCAAAGCAAAGGAGTATGCCTGCTGAAATTACAGATAGGAAGCCAATCTACTGGACTATATGGCAGAACCCTCCTCAGTCTTGAGCCAAGAAAACACATAGGTGTCTCCGTCCTTCCAAGTAACAGCTTTGGACCTGGTAAGAGTGTGGAAAACAATATGCCTAATCTTCCTTTCGCAACATCTAGGTTGTTGTATTTAAGGCAGTGTGGTATTGCTGGCTTCTGTCACAGGAGACATAGTTGGCCTGTATGACGCCAGTGGATGTGCTGCAACCGCTCAGCTTGGCACAGGGATAGTGACAAGGGTCAGCCAAACATCCATAACTGTGGCCTTGGAGGACACACAGGATGGATTTGAGTCTGAGTCCCTATACAACCTCCTCAAGTTGGCAAACGATGTCACCTACAAACGAATGAAGCGGTGAGTGACATCTGCAATGCAGCATGCCATTTACAGTTATCACTATACTGTGTTTTAAACAACTGTGTTCTACTTAAGATATAGTAGGGGACTTGTTTCTTGAGAAAAGAATGACATCAGTCTCCTTCTGCGTGGGTGGGTGTGTGTGTTGTAATCTGAGCCCCTCTGTTCTTTCTTTTCATAGCTGTGTGTGTGTGTGTGTGTGTGTGTGCGTGTGCGTTGCCCACAAAGCATTCGTTATGGTCTGAGATGCTGGTGCTTAAGTGTGACATCTAGTGGCAGAACATATAATTCGCAATGTATTACTGTATATAAAGGACATTAGGGTGCAAGTAACCATTTATTTGTCGTCTATCAATGTATCTGATGATTTATATGTCAGCCAGGCAGCAGTAGCGGCCAGGACTTTGCAGAGGCCTCCCCGCAGTCGGAGCTTGAGGCCCCTCCACTAAATCCACAGTGTTTTCATTTATTTATATATGTGTGTGTGTGTGTGTGCCTAGCAGTAGCGTGGGCGTACATGAAACTAGGTGGGCAATAACAAATTGTCTATTACAACTACAGGTAGCCTAGAGATCACCGCCAGCTTTGTAATTACACAGGCCAATTATTAGTATGGCTACAATATTATGCCAGTAGCTTACCTTAACAATGGCCTATGTTTGTGACTTTAGCACACTGAACTATATTCATGCAGTTTCGATTGATGGTAGTGACAGCAGGTGCAGTTCGTAAGAACAATGTCGTTCAATAGATCCATATGATCATCAATGCTCACCGGCAGCCAGGAGGGTGAGGCTGCGGTCACGTGAAGGCTACGTGAATCAAAAACTGCAGGCAATGGACCATGGCCTTCCTATGCGAAATTCATACTCTAAGCCTACACTGCAGACAGCTGTTGCGTCAACCAGACATCCTTAATGTTAGTTGAGGCTGTGTATTTAGATCAAAGCTCATAGTCTATAGTCTATACGAAATGATCCAAAATTGCTTCACCACAGGAAGATAATTAGATGTATTATATGGCAATTGACCATTTAGCATATATAACACATTGAACACTTAATGTTCATCATGCTTTACATGTTTTGCAGTGCCCTGAATGCTTTGAATGGATATAGTAGTGGCCCAGCCTCCAATTTGATAAGTGTTCTGTTTGGATATTCAGAACCTGGCTCCCTGTCCCAGCAAAGTGGGTGACGTTCATAGACATGCTATTTCCACCAGAATACAACTTAATTTTAACCACAACTGTAAGATTCAGTTGCTGTAACATTCACCTGTTCCTCAGGTGATCTGTCTTTTTTCAATACGGGCCTGGATGAGTCCCAGAGGGCGGCTGTGTCATTTGCTCTGTCTCAGCGGGAGGTGGGAGTCATTCATGGACCCCCAGGAACTGGGAAAACTACCACGGTGCTAGAGATCATCCTCCAAGCTGTCAAACAAGGCCACAAGGTGCCCTTGCCCTTTAATGTTTGCGGTTATTACATGTTAACATAAAACTAGCATTATTAGCAAAGCTGCTGAAGCCCTATTGGAATTGTATGGATTATTGTTTCCATTTCTGCCATAAAACTGTCGCCTCGCAAGACCATCCTGATCTCGTAAGCTAGAATCAGTCTGGAAAGCCTCAGAATCATTTTGAATGTGTCCGAGTAGCAACTGAACTTTCTAATCAGCGTCGTGTTTATAGCTATACGGGCGTGGTTTAGGTGTGCCAACCATGGTGCCGACAGCGAAAACGACCAGAAGATTCATCCAATCAACGGTCAAGTATTTTTTTGAAAGTACAGCCATTCACAAACAGTTTCAATGTACGGCTCCCCAGATGGACTTGTGAAAACAATTCCTCTGGCATGTCAAGTTAAAATGAGCAACACAAACTATACACTCTACAGGCACCAAATTTGGTAGATATGTCCCAATCCCAAAAATGAAATTGTATCCAGACAACTCTAGGGGGCACTATAATAACCACATTTATGTTTTGGCTTATATCTAGAGAACCTATAAAAAATGTTCTGGCTGAAGCAATGACACCAATGTTATGTTAGTCAGGACAGGAATACTTAGGACTCTAGAGAATAGCTAGACAACAATGATCATGGAAAAGTATGGAACATATTATCAGTTACCCTTGATAACACTTGCTTTTGAATTTGATGGACTATTGAGAAATAAACACACACACTTTAGGTAAAAATGTATTGTTTAGCTCTAATTGCTTTGTAGTTAATGTGAGCTGGGTAGGTCAGGCTATGGGTCCGTCTGGCTTAACAGGATATGGGAGTTGAACAGAATTTCTGTCCACTAAATGTAAAACTCTATTATCTTCAAATCCATGACAGTCTTAGATATTATTATATTTGAAAAACATTTTACTTTACAAAGTTTGCATCGTGTGGTCCATTCCACTGCGGTTAACTGCGTATAGTTTCACCTCTATTTGTCTTGTTGAGGACGCTGAACCGCTTCGATAAAACAGTTTATGCGACTGCTGCGGTTCTGCTTGGACCCCGATGATCACTGCTTGTGGCTATATTTGTTGCTTGTTTTAAAAAAAAAAAAAAAAATGAACATGCATGTCATCAAATTCTATCAATAAGGACCTCCAATTGTTACTGTATTTTTATTTTTTTAGAGCAGGCACAAGGAATACATATTAGGGTACCAGGAGAGATTGCGATCTATATTTCATACACCTTAGAAATATTTGTTTTTTAGAACCAGTGTCGGGTCCATACAATGGTGTTGCCAGTCCAGCATGTACCACTAATGAAGTAAATTAATGGCGAACATCAGCACGAACACTTAATGTTGAAAGGGTTTTACAATTCAAATTGGAACCACTTTTATCTCGATGCTTGTACAGGTCCTGTGCTGTGCCTCCTCTAATGTAGCTGTGGACAACCTAGTGGAGAGGCTAGCGAGATGCAAAGCCAAGGTCCTGCGCCTGGGTCACCCGGCCAGACTACTGGAGTCCATCCAGAAACACTCACTAGACGCTGTCCTCGCCCAGAGCGACAACAAGAACATAATCGCTGACATCCGCAGAGACATCGATAAAGCATTTGTAAGCATACATTTGTGCTCCTGCCTGTGTTCGACAAATAGCCCATCACATTTTATTGTTCACGCTTTCACAAGGTGGGAATGAGGAAGGTTCGCGACAAAGGAGAACGCTCCAACTATAAAAGAGAAATTGGGGAGCTCCGCAAAGAGCTGAGAGGCCGAGAAGCGACGGCCATCGCGCAGATCCTGAAAAGTGCTGACGTTGTGTTATCGACCAACACGGGTCAGTGACGGTTCCCCGGTCAAGGAAATGCTTGTCACAGAATGTGTAGATAGCAGCCAATCAGAGGCCTTTTGTCTCCATCCTCACAGGTGCTTCTGACGATGGCCCCCTAAAGCACCTACCAGCGGACCATTTCGATTGGGTGGTGATAGACGAGTGTGCGCAGGCCCTGGAGAGCAGCTGCTGGATCGCTTTGCTCAAAGCCCGCAGGTGTATCCTGGCTGGAGACTACAAGCAATTACCACCCACCATCAAATCGCAGAAGTAATTTTAGCCCCACGCCCCTCCTGAAAATACACTTGAATGTTGAACTTTGAACTTTACATTCTATTTGTTTATTTGCTAGGGAGAGAGCACATTAATGAGCATTAGTATAACATACAAAATGTCAACCTGTTGGATTAAGCAACTAGGCTAGTTTACATCTGTAGTCCCTAGGAAGGTAACGAAGTAAACAGGAAAAACAGTGCCAGTAGTAACCTACACAAATAGAAAAGGACTTGCTTTTTTGATGGTCTGTGCTGCAAAGTTCTTTTCTGTTCTGTGTTTTGAAGGGCTGCATCAAAAGGCCTGTCAGTCAGCCTCATGGAGAGACTCATTCAGAAGTACGGAGACTCTGTGGTCCGCATGTTAACCGTACAGTACCGTATGAACAGTGCCATCATGGACTGGGCCTCAAAGGAGATGTACCAGGGACGGCTGACTGCTCATAGCTCTGTAGAGAGCCATTTGTTAAAGTGAGCACACGTTGTCACACATTGGTTGGCACGCATGCAGAGCTGCGAAACTGTAGTGGAACTAAAATCAGAGTTGTGTCCGTACAGAGATCTGCCCGGACTCAGCTGCGTTGAAGAGACTAGCACACCTCTGCTTCTTATTGACACTGCCGGCTCTGGTCTAAGTGAAATGGAGGTCACAGATGAGCAATCCAAAGGGAACCAAGGTTAGGTGTATTGCAACAACCTGGATTGAAAATTCTAAACTAGTTTGTAAGTTTCTTTTTTTTAAGTGTTGTATGATGGATAATATAGTGTTGCTTTGCTGTGTTCTCAGGTGAGGTCGACCTAGTTGAGCTACATATAAAGGATTTGACTGAAGCTGGCCTAAAAACTAAAGACATAGCCGTAATTGCCCCATACAATCTACAGGTAAGCCACTGAAATTGCGTAAATGTATTTTTGAATAATACTGGTTATTTCTGCTTTTATCTTTTAGTGTGGCCCCTCCACAGGCTATGTAGCATCCAGATGTACGATCTGTACTGTACACGTGTCACAGTTTACCTTTTAATTGTAAAGGTTCATCTCCTGCGCCAAAGGCTTTCAGCAAAGCACCCTGACCTAGAGATAAAATCGGTGGATGGTTTTCAGGGCAGAGAGAAAGAGGCGGTCATCTTGTCGCTGGTTCGATCTAACAGGAAAGGTAAAGTCTTGATGCCTTTTGCTGTCGGGCTGCATTAGCAGACAAGTGTTTCTTCACACACGTTTGGTTGTGTTCAGGCGAGGTGGGATTTCTTGCTGAAGACAGGAGGATTAACGTGGCCGTAACCCGTGCTAGACGTCACCTCGCCGTCATCTGTGACACGCACACTGTTCAGAACCACGCCTTCCTCAAGTCCCTGATCAGTCACATAACGGAGTGCGGCGAGGTCCGGACAGCTTTTGAGTACCTCCAGGACATTGTGCCGCAGAACCACACCCGCAGCCACAAAGACACCAAGGCCAACAGCTCCTCCAGCAGCAACTCATTGACTAAGCAGAAGGTCAAAGGGCAACTGCAACAGGAAAAGAGTACTGGTAACAAAACAAAAGACAAGTCTGTTCACTCTGTAAAGCAAGCAAAATCTGTAATGTCAGGACTGACACAGGAAGAGGAGACGAGGAACAAATATGCTGAGATCATGAAGCAGGTGGAGGGCTTTCTGAGCGACCGAAATAGGACTGAACTACAATTCCCACCGTCCCTCAACTCCCACGACCGCCTGCTTGTCCACCAGGTCTGCGAGGAGCTGGGAGTCGGACATGAGAGCAAAGGGGAAGGAAAGGACCGGTGCATCACGGTCTCCAGACCTCTGAGGAGCAGCCCAACGGAGGCGGCTGCCGCAGAGCAGCCGGTGCAGTCAGCACGTGTCCAGGGACAAGACGTGGCCTCCGAGCCCCGGGGGGGACTTCAACCAGACCTTAGAAGTCTCCATTTAGAGCGGATGAAGAGAGAGCAGCACAAGAGGGAGGAAAGCACGCAGCAGAAGAAGCAAACAAATAGCAGTCACCCAGCAGGGCAGCTCCAAACACCCAAGAAGACCAAGGCACCTAAAGGTTGGCGGTAGCATCACACACCACTGAGCCTCCTGAGTGTTTGTTGTTGCGGCGTGAAATCTACTTGCCTTTTTCTTTCTCCTTTCATCCAGGAAAAAGCCGCACTAACGCGGGCGCCTGCGGGATCGCTGCTGTCGCCACCGCAGCAGATGACTTTGACACGCTTCTAAACGCCGTGATCCAGGCTGAGAGAGTGTGCGGTTTTGTCAAGTGTAAAGCCTCCGTGCTCACCCTTGGTCAGCTCTGCCTGTTTTGCAACAGACAGTATTGTCTAAGTCATCACATACCCGAGGTAAGTTGCAGAGGAGGACAAAGTATTTCTGTTTTGTTGATCATACGTTTTATTTATTTTGTGTAGAGACTGGTTTTCTAACAAACACACGGGGATTGACACACAGGGCAGTATATTACAATCACAAGAGTGTCTATACAGCATGGAGTGATTAGCCTGGTTAAACCATCCTGATATGTCAAGCTCTATTTCACTTTGCATATCGGTCTATCAGCAACATTAGAGAACCACAACCAAGGTGGTCCAGTCACCTGCTAAAGGTTTGATTGACACCTATTTGCTCCTGCTGGCTGACAAACGTTTTTCAATTGTGATGTAATTCTTAGTTGTAGCTCTCAAAATCAGACATGTTTTACCAGGCTAGTAGACACTATTAGCTAGGGACTATTGGTGAATTATAGCATGTAGCTGAACTGAGTTTTATCAAAGCTATAACATTGTATTAGCTGGTAAATTTATAATTGCACTCGATGTTAACATTTTAGGTTCATGGCTGCGGAGACCAAGCTAAAGCCAATGCTCGAATGAGAATAAGCAAGGAAGGTGTTCTTTATGCTGGAAGTGGTAAAAAAGATAACTCCATGGACCCAAATAAGAAAGCCTATCTGCAAAGAAAACTGGACTCTAAACTTAAAGATATGGCAACTCAAAGGAAGACAAAAGGCAAAGAGAAAGATAATTAAAGTTGTTTAGTGTTTACATATCTTTGTTATTTCTAACATTATTTAATTATTATTATTAAATATACCTTATTGTGAAACAGTTAACTTATGTTGTGTGGTATGAGTCTGACTTTTTTTGTTTTCACTGAGTACATTTCATTTGAAATGTTTTTATTTTTATATTTTTGCTGTGAAATAGTGTTTAGTAATGGTTTAAAATTATATTATTTAGTGGTAAAAATATAGTATGACACACTATATGCTGCCTATTCTATGTTTACAGATACTTTCAGTGAACAGATTCTTAGCGGGCTGGCACTTTTCCCTTCCTCGTGCATGCCAGGGGAAAAGTATGGAAAGAGTTTTTCTGTGAATCTGTCTTTAAACATGTGTATTAGTGTTGAATCAACAGGGTTGAGGAATGACACCTTTCCCTTGTTGTAATCCAGCTCCACGGTAATCCTGTGGGGTTGATGCTTCAGCGTCAGCTTGGTGCGAGGACTGGTCTGAGCCCAGTATGTATCACCATTACACAAGCCAATCACCCAGAAGCCCTCCGCCGGGTTCAAAAAGATGGTTTCCTTCCTTTTGATGGAGTCTAAGGCCACTCCGAGGTACCAGTCTCTGCCTTGTCCCACATCCACTGTCCAGCAGTGTTTCCCTGAAGTGAACCCCTTGGAACCCAGCACAGCGATGCGGCTGTTGCAGCGCTCCGGGTTGTCGGGGAGCTCCTGCTTCCTGCCGTACCTCACGCAGGTCAGCTCGTCTGAGAAGTGCAAGTTGGGCTGGGCTGTGTTTGGATCCAGAGTGAAGGGAACTGGGGAGGGGGAAAAGGATGGGTGGATGGAGCGCACCTGTTTATAGTGAACACTGCAATCTAAGGCTGGCTACTCACCGCACTTGACAGATTTAAACATGTTCTTCCAGACGCCAAATTTAAGCCCTCCCAGGTGTTTTGCGGAGTCTATCAGAATGTCTCTGATACAGGCTTGCTCTTGAACATTGTATTTGGCCCTGAAAAATTACAATCCTTTTTAATATATTTTCAAATTTTGAAAGCTAATACAATCATGAAGAAATTATTGATATTACCTGGTCTTTATCTGCTTGTAGTTCTGTGGGTAAAAATATAAATATGTAAAAATGAATTTGAATGGTTAAATAGCCGTGTATAATGTCTCCTCTTAATATACCTCTAAGAACGATGAATCCGTTGCATTAATCGAGATGTCTAATTCACTTAAGACGGAGCAGAGGTTTTTGACGACCTCCTCAATGTTCTTCAGCTTGTCACTCATAACCTGTTTCTTAATATCTGCTTCTTGTTTGAGTTTCATCAGCTTGGCCTTTTCCTCTTCCCAAAGAAATGCATGTAAGCTCTCAAATTCCTCCTTAATTATTCTCTCATTTGTTTGAGCTTGGGTCTGTCCATTAAAACACATTGATCAATTCAACAAACATAATTATTATTAGTGTATCACTTGAATTGTGTGTTAAACCAGACTATAACCTACATTTCTTTGGCTTCAAGGAAATACATGTTCCCGGTATATGCGTATCATGAATACACTCACTGGCAAATTATGACTCACAGCGTACCTCAATGTATTTTTGCGTTTCCTCCCATTTCTGCTTTGTCTTGTTCAGTACTTTCAGCTGTTTATGTAAAGCTTCTAGCTTGTTTGAGATCTCTAACTGGAGAATAATTGAGTACAAGTAATACATTTAAGGGATTGACCTTTTGTTAATTTATCCTTTGATGTTGGAACAAAATTCATACCTTTTTCTCCATCGCTGCCTCGTTTACTGGAGAGCATTCGTGCATTTTATGCTGTTTCGATGCCTGGCAGATAAGACAAATAAGCTCCTCATCATTCTGACAGAAAAGATTGAGCTAATTATTGTGCTGAACACACAGTTTTTCTTCAGCTCTGCTCTGCTCTTGAAAGGACTCTGCAGCTATCTTTAGTGGCAAATTGATAGGAGGCCTCTCGGAGCTCGACAGCCTGCGGCACATGGGGCATTCTCTAGAGCTCTTCGTTTCCCAGCGTTTATGTAAACAGGATTTGCAGAAGTTATGGTTGCACTTCAGAACAACAGGGGTGCTGAAAACCTCCCGACATAGTGTACAACGCAGGTCCTCTTCAGAAAGTGAAGTTCTGGTTGCCATACTGTATGATCCAGTTTATGTTGCCCGCTTTAAAGTAAATCCGTGCTGCCAAGACGCCTTCGTTAGACTTCGTCTACATGAAACTGTTGACAAGCCAGTTGAACTGGTTGAGTACACAGTATTTCTTTTTCCTGTCAAACATAATTAAAGTTACGTCATATAGCAGATGCTTTAATACAAAATTAAGTGGTACTGTGCACGCATTTAAATCGGTAAGGCCTACCTACTTTGGAGCTGGGCCTATTGCCCAAGTCTCATAGACTACAGGCATCTCAGGGTTGCAGCTGGGAATCCCAGTCTGTATTGCCTTGCTGCATCTGTGGCATCCTTTTGCAAGATGACTAATCCCTACCTATTTCTGAATACTTCAACTATATATTCATGTCGCTTACTCGGTTAGGATAACGGTGTTGTTTAATAACCCAAATAGAACATACCCCTATAATAACAATAAACATAACCACCTCATAAAGAAACAACTTGTCGCTGTTGAGGGCACTTTATTTTCTTGACAACATATTTTTATGTGACACACAATATGTATGCATGATTAAAGCTACTTTTAAAAAAAGACAATTCTACAACTTGTATTTCACTGACTGAATCCTTTTGAAAGGGGTAATACAATAAAAACAGAGGTAGTTTGACCATTAAACTAAAAAATATCAAACATGTTAAGTGTTTGTAAAATATGAACAACTTTAAGATAAAGGTTAATAAAACAATTGCAGTAAATACTGTATGCCAATACATGATCTGTTTTAACAGGTTTATGAAGATCAATCATGTAAATGAGAAGTTTCTATGACAATAGGACATGTGCAATATAGGCAAAAATATTGGTCTCTATTTGTTCATGCTTTTGACTTGTGAATAGCTGCATGCTGTTTGGACAGCTGAAGAAAAATACACTTGTACATGGTTATGAACTTGGTTATATATTCAATTTTGAATAATGAGAATAATGGCAGCCATTACCTGCTGAAATAACAAGATTGAACCTTGACATAATTTAGAAACCACACAAAAGTACATTAATACACCATTATACATGTACTGCTTTTTTAAAATAAATCCATATGCATATTTAAAAGTATTGTACATCAATTGTCACTTTGAGCACTAAAAGACAATATTTTCCCATTATCTTTTTCATTTCAGTACTGATAATGCCAATCAGGAAATATTTGCATATACATAAACAGAGTATTCACTATTTATTCATAATTATTGATAGATGTATGGGTCAGGTAGTTGTTTCCAAATATTTAAAAATGTTAATCTATACCAACTATCATTTAGTGAAAAATTTACGTTTGATTAATACCTGATTTAATATCTATTTCTATAATTTACATAGGATGATCAAATAGATTTTTTTTTGGTGTGTTTTTGTTTTATTACTGCAAATCTTCATACCATTGCTAGTGAAGACAGCCTTCTAGCTTTTAGATTTAAGATACTTTAGTTAGTTTTACTTCATATAAAACACAATCACAACTTCTAAGCTACAAAAAATGTAAAGAATATGTACAGTCAGTCATACAATAATAAAATACATATCTGAAATAAATTCTATTTGTTAATGACAGCTGTAATACTGAATGTTCTATTATTGACATGATATTCAAGTAGTTGTTGACTAAAAACCTTATATTCTGAAAAACCCATAATATGTTTCTGGTCATCTGAAAAGTATACTATAACTACTGCTTAAGATCATTGGGATTCCAAAAAAAAAGAAACATTTTCATCGATTGCATGCTTTCAATAAAATGTCTTTGCATACAATTGCAAACTGACAATGCATTTGATATGGACTGATCCATATTGTTGCAACAATGTAATATATGCTCAGTATTAGAGTCTGTGTGGCATTTATTAAACCACATTTAGCAACGGCATTCTGCTTTGACGGTCATACAGACTAGTAAGGACTCCGCTGTGGATTCAGCATTCTCTGTGCCGAGCGACGATGAATCTCCACGTATACAGTCGGGACTCCTAGAAAACCTTTGTCTTCGCTGATCCCCAAGCCTCACGTACACGTCTGAAGCCGTGGTATCCCACGCTGTGCCCCGAGGATCCAGTGCACGAGCCTTGCCCGACGATCACACAAACCCTGGCTTCACAGAGGCTTGGCGGCATCTGGGACAGCCCTTCGTCCCGTTAGTCTGCAGACACCTGAAGGGATTAAACAGCTGGCTTTAGACTCACAGCTTGCATCACTAGGATCTCGTCCGCATTAGAGGGAAAGTGACCAAGCAAAGCTACGTTAACCTGACGTGCCAGATGAATCGTTAAGTCACGACTCCATCTGGGGAGCCCTCCATTGAAGCTAAAAGGGCAGGTACTTTCAAAAATCTACTTGGCAGTTGATTGGATGATGCATCTGGTCGTTATCGCTGTCGCCAAACCTAAGCCACGGCCGTAAAGCTATCAATATGACCCTGATTGACGCACATTCAAAATTATTTCTAGGCTTTCCAGACTGATTCTTATGGCGAAATTAAAGGGAAGCATTAATGAAGTTTAGCCGTGAGAGACCAGGATGGTCTCGCAAGGCTAAAGCTTTGGTGAAGTTTAGCCGTGAGAGACCAGGATGGTAAGGTAAATTAAAACAGCGGAGGTCAGGCAGAAGCACCCACTTGAGGTGGAAAATGTGAGAGCAGGGCAACGACTGCAGCTGCTGGTCCCGTTCCCCAATGGACTCGCCACACATGCCGCAGTAGAGCTCCAGCTCCTCCACACACTGCAGGATCTTCACCACCTGCTCCCTGAGCTGCTCCTGCTGCTCCCGGGCACGGTGGATCCCCTCACACAGGCAGTGCACTTTCAGGGTACACAGCTAGAGGGACACAGGAAGAGGAGTCAGCAGACGTGACCTGTCGTACAGGCCTGGGGGAGCCCGTGCCGTTACCGTGGGATGGAGAACGGTACGCACCTTGTTTCCTAAACCCTCAGCTACCTCTTCTGCCCGTTGCAAAGAGTCGAGAGCCTGCGACAGACGAGAACGTCATGAAGGACGCATTCATTTGTGTAACTGGAGGGAGGGTTTAAGGTTAACATAGCAGT
>JAODLL010009592.1:1790-30606 GCA_026546735.1 Forbesichthys agassizii | reverse complement strand
CGACAAGTTTGATGAATCATCTCAAGCATGTAAGTAGGCCTATACTTGGCTAGCGTCACTCGATAAGCTAGGCCTATGCACTTTACACAGCATGCTAGACCAGTTAGCATCATATTTAATAGCTAATAACAACAATAATAATTTTTATTAGGTGCATCGCCAGACATTGCAGACATCTACTTAAAATGTATTTTCATGTATGAATGTTTGGAGTTAGACTATCAAATTAATTAACATCAGATTTATTTATTATTATTATTATTATTATTATTATTATTATTATTATTATTATTATTATTATTTATTTATATGTTTGCTCTCCTATTAGTTGAGGGTTTTAGAAATACGAACTTGTCTTGTCAAACTGGGACACACACACACACACACACACACAGGAAGATATGGATTTGCTATCTTGCCCTTTCTACCTTTAAACTCTTTTGTGAGATGATAAGGGCTATAACCGGTATCTCAAGACTAGCTGAAATACAGACAACAATCGGCCTGTACCTAGTGTGAGTGCATACTCTAAACAAATTGCCAGCTTCCCCAAACAATGCAAACAACCCTGAGAAGATCCTGACTGTTCTGACTCACTATTGTTTGCACTTTGCTTCACACAATACACAGTAGAATGGAATCATGGACATTCACATTTCAGGAGTATATGTATTGCTCATTTACAGATTGTAGACCCAGTCTACTATAAAACAGGTTTGTGTATAACTTGTGGAATACATAATCAGTCTTACACGTTGGTCCTACACACACTTGATATTTTTTCCTTATTTCGCTGTCAGCTGTTAAATTTGTAGCCTCCAAAGTTTGCATCATTGACCAAGATTCATATAAATAATCAATCAATCAATAATAATATCCAAGTGAAAACTTGCACCATCTTCCATGTGAGATCATAACCAGAAGGCAAAACAAGATGTATTGTTTTTTTTATCCTTTCCCGCTGTTCAAACTAATTACCTACTCGCAGCAGCAAGCACTGCTAGCCACTACAGTACATTACTGTACGAAACAAATCTGTTCTGGCCCAGTTTGTCTGCTTGGATAAAGAGGAATTTGGCATTCCTTTTTGTGATAGGCCACCTGAGCTTAAAGGTACCAAGAGAGGACTCTTTCCCAATGTGATGTTATTTAGTTAGCCTAATATTTGGCTGTCAGAGGAGGAAATCAGGTGTTGAATGAGATCAAAAAGATTCATCCTCTATACAGCATCAAATATCGAGGTTGCCTTATAAGATGTTATAGGACTACTTGTTTTCCAGTTGCAACAAAGCCTAAAGCTTTGTCATCATTTGACAGCATTGGTTTCCATTTGACAGTTGTCAATTAACATGTTCTTGGTAGTGACAATGAGAGGTGATGACTGATGCGTAAGTGTGACAGTGGCTCTCCTCACCCGGTCCTCTTGTTGACCCCAAAGGATTGTGCAAGGCTGACAGAAGTCTATTATATTTTCCCTATATTTGCTCAGCACTGGTTTGATGTGGTTCCATTTTACAGATCCTTTTTCTCCAGTTAGTTGATCCACCGTGTCTTTATTCTGATTAAAATTGTTTTTTTTTTTTTGTTTGATAAAAGGGGTTGAGGTGTCAATTTAAGCACAGTATGTACACCATTGACTCCATAAACAGCTAGGTAACCCCGCCTCCTTCCCCTTTACGCACACAGACCCACACTAGCAGATGTCATATTAGTGAATGAGGGGTTATTAGCCTGCTTTAAATACTGGTTTAAAAAAATGTCAGCTGATGTGCTATTATTACTGATGTTTTACTACCTTTCAATATTGACCAGTTCATACAAGCCTCTTTCCAAAAAAGGATCAGTAAATGTTGATTTTAAAAGGTGGTGGTGGTTGAGTTGATGGGGAGGGCAGCGGTGGGAAAGCAATTCTGGAATCCAAAAGTACAGTAGCGGTATACTGCTTACAAACCTATAGGCTCATGTGAAAATGGCTTCCCTGTAGCGGAAACACATCGACGCCTATTGCTTTCCTGAATGCTATCACACCCCTGGGAGCAAAATGTGCCGTTTTCCCAATGTCTGAACCATTGCCGGCACTTCCTTAGCGAAGTGCCCGGAGTTGCTCTAATTGTGTGTATCGACTCGGATAAACTCCAATTTTACCCTTGCACTCATCAGCGGCGTCACTGACACCCTATAATCTGGCCCTCTTTCCCTCTCCATTCCCACTGAAGGCACTTGGGCACTCTCCTTTTTGTGGTCTGGTAATTGTGCGGTAATCATCTCTTTCCTCTTGAAGGCCTAAAGCCTATGTTTACATTTTGGTTTTGGCAGCATGGCACAGCGAAGCCCTAATTTAAATCCCTCAGCAGCAGGACGGAGCTGAATGTCGCTTCAAGCACTGGGCTGTTTGCATTAACACCAGAGGAACCTCCCCAGCATCAAATGCATTCTGGTTGTCAGCTGAATGAGCTCCAATGGTCTTGCTTAGCTTCGTTATGTGCAGCTTAGCTTATTAGGCACCGTAGGGCGTGGCATTGCTTGGGAAGAATTTGATATCATATTTGTCTCGCTGGCTCATTTTGTGTTTGTATAGATTGTCTGGAAAAATGTCGGTAGATAGTCATCATCAAATCATAACCTTTATTATAACTCCGGGTTCATACTTGCTCTTTACTTGGTAACACCTTGAGGGCCCGTCTCCCTAGTCCCTACCATCTTTGGCCCCACTCCAGAGCAGGCCCATCTTAGGCACGGCTCAGTAGGACTTGACGCAGTTAGACTGGTAATGGAAACTCAAATCAGCTCGGCACGGCTCGACTCGGCCTAATGTGCCAATGGAAAAGCACCATATCAGGAACATGGCCTCCTGTGCCACATTAACCTGGGATATACTGTAACACTTGCTCCCTGCCCTGTTTTCAGCAGTCTCACTCACTTAAATAAGACTAACCCTTTTTGCACAGTAAAAACTCTAACAGGTATAGTAGGAGATTGTAAATTAATTCACGTTTTATAAAATTCACCAAATATCTCCTGCCCGTCTATATTGTAGCAGGTATTGATTTCCTTACTTTGGCTGTCTAGATTAACCACCTGGTGTTGGTAATTTATTATATTATAGTAATAAGTGAAGAAATAAGTACATAAATGTATAGTAGCCTTTTTGTATTTTGTTCCCCGTTTACTCTCAATTACACTACCAAATATGTGTCCTTGCGGTGTAATAACCAGATTTGCTAGAAAGAAACACATGAAATGCTTGGAACACTAATTTGCTTAGCGGGACATGCATTGCTGACTGTTGTGGGCTTCACATGTTGCCCAGGTAAACGTGCACAATTCACCAGGACATAACATTTTAGAGGAACATGGACAGTCTGTACACATTTGACATCGAATGCACTGCCTGCAGACGTTTACGTGTGCCTTGAGAGTCATTCCACTCTCGTACACGTATGCTCGCACGCACGCACGTGTACACACACACACACACACACACACCTCTGTTCATTTGGTTGCTAGCCCTAGCAGTGTTGTAGACGGGATAACAGGGGTATCAGGTCAGACATCAGAAGCAGACTCCAGCTGATAACGCTCTAGATTCTACACACAGAGGGAGCAATACAAAGACCTCCTCTCACCCCATCACGATTGCTTTGATTTTAAAATATAGGCCTCAGCGAGCTATGACAGTGTTTCTGTTCATTTTAATCTTAATTTCCACCTGTCTCCTGTCCTGAGCCTTCTCTCCCTGGCCTCTTCTTTATCCCTTCTCTTGTCTCCTTCCTTCTTATTTCCCACCACCATTTCCCCAAAGTCTTCATTCATCCATCTTTCTTAGTCGCTCCCTGTTCACCTCTACCGCCATCTCCATTCTCTTCTCTTCCTGTCTTGCTCTATCCCTCCATCACTGACTCTCTGGCCTGGGAACAGAGACATTCCTTACCTGAATTTATCTTCGTACCCGAGCAGCCACCACGACCACAGAAGCAAGTTCCTATCTCTAACAGGAAGTGCTGGACTTCCATCACACAGACCTTGTGATTCATCTACTTCCCTCTGTGTTCCTAATGGTATGCACTAACTGCTGGTGCATTATAAAAGAAAAGCTACATGTTTTTGTCGAGTTGTCAGCAGGACTGCAATTAATCACATTTTAATACTTCTAATTTCTAACATTACAAAAACAATATAATCGAGAAAAACAGTATTATTTACGTTTGTAATGGGCAAAATAAACTTGCAGGTAAACTTTTATTTTGTTTTGTGTTCTGAATGACCCTCGTAGGGTGAAAGATAAATGTTAAAAGTATTAAGGGACATTTCACAGTTAAGTGTTTTCACTGTTATTTACTTACAGTTTTTTAGGTGCATTAAATTCAACATCTTTCCAAAGTCAATGACTTATTGCGTTAAATAATTGTGATTTTAAATATAGACCAAAATAATCATGATTAGAATTTTTCCATGATTGAGCAGCCCTAGTTGTTAAACAGGAAAATATTCTGTTTAATATCCAGATTCTAGGGCTGGCCCCAAATATTCTATTCGGGTATTTGTTCGTTGGGTATGTATTCAATTTAAATATTGGGATTCAAGTATTTTTTTTCTTCCACATTATGCATGCATGTTTTCCCTTTAATCCCTACTGTCTCCATATAAACCCCATGTTGAAATGTAATTGCCTGCCCTACACTGTCATCAACACAATTGATTGCAATTGGCTCTGTTTGGCTTAAACAGGAGGTATATGCTATTTGACAGCTCTGACTGGCTTAATTGACATGTCAATCAAAGTGGCCATTTTGAGTGCATGACTATGTTTACATGTGTGCTCACTGAACCTAGGAATCGAAGATTACTCTGTTATACTTCTTAATTATAGTTCGAGTTTTAAATTGTGTTTTTGAGAGAGTATTCGAATACTTGTTTGGAAATACCATCAAGTATTCGAAACCTGTAAAATGGTATTCGGGACAGCCCTACCGAATTCAATGTAAATTAGTTAAATGTTGCAATATATTTCCTTTAATGTCAAAGTTGAAATGTATCTGTAGTGGGCAGTCAATACATTTAATAGGCATGTTATAATAACATCTTCATTATTTTAATACAGTTATGTTATGCTGTTCACCTTGGCATTCATTCAGAGGAAAGTTTAAAAAGTCTTTGCCAAATGTATTGCCAATGTATAATGACTCTGGAGTCTAACCGTGTGCCCAAACCTGATTGATCTGACATTTTTATGTTCTCTGGACTTCGCCGGTCGGGCCCTGCTTTCCAGCGCTGATGGCTGTTCCATTAACAGTAATTTCATTATCTACATGAGTCCCTGGTTCTGGTTTATGGCGTGCAGAGAGCACTTCAAAGCACTGCTACCATCAACCTCAGATGTGGCGGATGGATGATTTACTGTTGATTAGGGTTGAGGATGGGTCACAACACTTTTTTTCAAAACCCTTGCAAACTCCTGCACATTCAGTGGACTTCAGCAGGTCTTTATACGCAAACTGCTGCTTCTGTTATCTTTGAGTTTGAGTACTTGTACAACTAGTGTGTTTGAATATAACCCCAGGCAAAATCCTGTTAGATCTCCCCCCATTGAGATGGAGATGGAGAGCAGAGTGGTTGAAGGAGGAGAGCTTGGTAATTAGGTGAATTAACCCGGGGTCATCCGGAGTGGTTGTGGTGTACTAGATCCCTGTCAGTGTCTCTGAATGTTTCATGAAGCTCCCTTTTGAACTTGGCTGAGTAGAGAAAGATGAGTGAATACTGTGAGATGTCCGCAGAAGGCTTTGTTTTTAAAAAGAAAAATCCTTTGTTGCTTCGAAGCCCGACTTTGCCCTGTTTAAATTAAAATGAAACCAATTGTGTTTTATCTAAATCTATTAATCAGAAGTTGTGGCAGCAGTAAGTACACACCAGAGAAAATGCGCAATGAACAGACAATTATATGTGGCATTTGTCCATAATGGTTAACCGTAAAAGTTTAACAAATATGCTTCAGTATACATTTTCAAGTCTGTGTTCTCCATTAGGCTTCAAGAGTCACTGCTAATGAGTTGAAAACTGTTTTGCTTTTTAGATGCTCAGACACAATTTCTTTGTCGTTGGCCCTGCATGTTTAACTGATGTTTTTGACATCAGGCTAGATATGGGGTGATTTAAATTTTCATTAGGAAAGTCTTTGCATGCAATTAAAGGGAGATGAAAACATTTTCCCCTTTACAAGCAGCAAGTGACCACAGCTTTCCACACTGATCACTCTCTTGCAAAATGGACTCCACAAATAAACTTATTTTTATTATTTCATCCCCACAAGCATCTGTTGTCTGTCTAATCCTATAAATGCAGAGAGTGCAAATTGATAGTCCCTCTGCCCCAAAAAATCGGATTAACATTTCCAATGCAGTTTAGTTTTTCATAGTGTATATAATTCACTTTTCCCAGTAGGAAATCCCTGTGCTTACTCAAAGCACGCTGAATGGAAAATACACCAAAGTCCTCGGTTGTCTTGGCTTAAACATACTTTCAAATAAAATAAAATAAACATTACATTAAACTATGCAGTTACTTATGAGGTTTCTGGACTCATACATTTAGGCTAGGTATTTTATCTAGTCTCCCTGACCACAGATCTTTTTTGTGTTGTGTCTGTGTCTAAATTCCTGGTTATTGATTGACGGCCTTACTGTGCGTCATCATATACCGCAGCGTAATTTGAATCTTGCCTGCCTTTTAGTCGTGCGTATCATCAGAGTCCATAAACGTGCCCATATGCAAGGACACGTGCACGAGCAAATGCACAGATGCGTCAACACAGTTCCAAGGTCAAGTACCTGAGACAAAGTGGAATCTTGAAGCAGACTCTGTGCAAGATTCCTACCCGCTCAATAAAGCCACAGTTGGTGTCTAATGTGTCCCCAATCCTATGGGATCTCTCAGTTTACAGCAGCCCAGTACTTTTCCCACACAACAGTGGTCAGTATGCCTGGTAATGTACTCACTTGTAGGTAATTAACCCTACGCAGTCTAGGTGTGTGTTTGTTTTTGTTTGTTGATATTGCAAGGGCACTCATTGACATCGCTTTACTGAAATTGTGTTATTGCCCATGATTGAAACAGGATAATTATATTCATTTCAGGAATGTAATGTCTCACATGTGGGTAGAATTTTGTGGTGTCTCTCTTCATCACTGCCATGTTAGCTTCCAGTTAGTTTTCTGTGAGTTGCTTAATCCCATCCACTCTGAAGAAGATTTTTCTGTAATTCTGAGGGGTTGTCTAGTGACGGAAATGATTGAGAGGGCCAGGAGCTCTTGAGTGCAATTGATGGGACCTCTGACAAGAGGTGTGTGTGTGTGTGTATGACTGTGTTATCTGATAACAAATTAACTATTTGTTTGAAAACTGGCTGCCATCTGACAGGGTTATTACAAACGCATGTTGGGAGGCATTATTGCTTCCACCACATAGCACATTATGTTCCACGCATGTCCCGACCAGGCCAAACTGTGCCTATTGGCACTCACTTTACGCCTGGTGGAAATGTCTAAATGTCATGTTTAGTATTGACACATGTATACCTAAATGTTTAACACGTGATGTGGCTCTATGTGTGTAAGGCCAGACACACAGTTGTCAAATGTTGCCTCCTTCCCACTCTTTGAGGCTTAGAGTACTGGAACTAAACCCCAAAAACATTATATTTAAAAGGACAACAGCTTGTGCTGAGGAAGTAGGCTATTGTTTTATTAACCCACACACATGCATTTTCATGTCTACGGTTTGGTCAATCTCCTCTAGTCCCGTGATGATAGAAGAGGAGAGTGTGTTCCGCTTTAGCGGCTTTCCCCTGTGAGAAGGTGAGGGTTTAGTTACTGAATTAAATTAATTTTGGCCTAAACGCGTGGTCCTAGGTCCTCGGAACAGACTATTGGTCAGCTCAGCTCAAGCAGGAAGCAGAAATGCTTTTATATGAAGCCGGTATGGGATGGGACAGGAGTGAGGGAGTAGGATAATATTGAGCCTGCCTTGATTATTACCCTCCAAAGTAATTGATGTTGAGTACTTGGATGTCAAAGACACTCCCTGTGGCAAATAAAAAGTTGATTGCCAATCCAATCCACTAGTCTAATGCTGACACTAACAGTAAGTGATTACATACTCCAATCATCATAATTATCTGATTTGAGATCATGTTTGAAAATGGATAGCATCCAGGAGAATTATGTTGGGTAACACGTTATGTTTAACTTTGTCTACAGGATCTGTAACCTATCCCGAGAGGTCAAATCACATGAGCCATATGGCATGGCCAAAGGGATTTCACCAGCCATTAGAAATAGGGTTAACAGGAAAATCACTGACATTCCTTAAATAGTTTGTTACACTAGCTTTGAAATTAAAACAGTATAAGAATTCCCTCAAACATATTTGGCTAATCATCAGTGAAAACCAAACTGGCTAACCCTCTACTACTCTTGTAACAACCATGTCATAACAGTCCTTTTAAATATTAGAGGCCAGTTGTCTTGCCAGCGCGAATGTCTCTGTTAGAACCAGTGTATTGTGAAAGGAGAATATGCTGTGGTATGTTTCTCTGATTAATCTGTGTACCATCTTTAATTGATGTGTATGTGTAATCTGTTGTAGTAACAGCAAAATATAATTAATTCTGATTTGGCTTAATGTCTTAACAAGTATATCTCATATTTTAGTTTCTAGTTAGGAGTACATCCCAGTGGAGACTGACTGACTGATTTAGTAGTGCCCAAGATGTGAATTTGTTGATCATGTCCAGTTTTAGGTTGTAAGAATTTCTCAGCTTTTGTGGTTTTTGTGTGTAACAAGGATATACATCCCACAGGACATACATTGTCCTGTGGGAATGTATGTGAAGCTAGATTTAAAATTTTAAGATAGGTAGTCTGGCATATTATAATGTATAGGATACATGTGCTGCATGGTGTTTTGTTGAATACAGGTTTGATTATACTGTTATTCAGCTAGGTCATAGAACATAGTCTCTAACATGTTAGAGAATGCACAATATGTTTGTAATGTGCATATTGCAGTCAAATGAACGAAGTCTCATAGTTGAATGATTGTGGTTTCTAACCAAGAGTGACTAGATGGTCAGCAAGAATCGAGTGTGAAACAGTGTGGTTTATCTGATTGAGCCAAAACCTCCGGTGAACGTGCCATTGTCCACCACAAGCCATCTGTCCATACCTCATCTTATCCTAACAGAAAAAAACTATTTTTTTCTTGAATAGGATGCAGTCTTCATAAAATGTAGGCCGACACTGTTTTGCACTGCTTTTAAGCTATATTAACATTCTTGATTATTAAATTCTATCTTACAAAGTTGATCCTCAAAATATTTCTGACTAGTATTTATTTAATCTAATATTCTACTTGGAGAGTTTATTCACAGAAAGCACTTCATCCATGAATGATAGTATCAAGATTGGTACTGTAGAACTGTATAAATAACACACTAAAAGCTATATTTTCTACCTGTAATTGGTTGTCATGGTCATGGAATCCCCCCACACCACCTCCCAAAAAAGTTCCTAGCTTGAAATTGCTTTTAACAAATAATTGCAGAACCCAGAAGTTCAGCTATCATCAATACACATGGCCCATTTCATCTGAGTTTTTCCAGAAACTCCATGGTTGCTGTATACTACTGTTTAAGAACCCTCTCCTCGCGAACAAGCCATCTGCTAGAGTGGAGACACACACAGCTATGCAGTTAGAGGAACATCTGGTCTTCTGCAGTTCCAACTGACAGGCCATGTAATGAATGGGACATTAACACCCATTCACAGCCAGGCCCAGATATGGACCTGTGCATTAGGTTTTATAGCTCTTAAAAATGGTCAGTATTTTTGCATACCTCTGGCTAGATAATTTCTTGTTTCGCTAAATGCTGACTACTAGCACAGAGTTTTTCAATGTTTTTTAGGCCAAGGACCAATCTTGCGTTAAGTCACTGTAGATCAGCATGTGTACTATAATATTAGGTTTTATTTATGCTGATTCGTTTTAAGTGCCGGTAGTAGTGATATGTTTTAAGTAGGATGAGTAAAATATATTAATTCACTGACATTTGGCAGCTAGGCTTTTTAGCAGTACCATGTTTGTTGGATCCGTTTGACCAGGTACTAACTTTGACACAAAAAGATCTGATACTGATATCTTGTGGCTCTCCATTTTCCAATATGACGGAACAATTCTGTTCAACCACGCACTGACTAGGAACTGCTTAATGCACTCAATAGTGCAACAATATACATACCTTTTTGCCACCTTAACACAATTTCCCACATTGTGTATGTCAGACGTCTTGCTGTAAACAGCAAGGGTTTAAAAGTTATTCCCTACCCCATATGGCTAAATGTAAAGGTGCTTTTAATGTCACATACAGTGAAATAGGTTCTCTTCATTTACCCCATCGCCCTCAAGGGAGCAGTGGGCAGCCACTGCAGCGAACAGGGATCAACTCCAGGTAATAGGCCAGTGCCGCTGGTCAATGGCACTGACAGGAGTTAACCTAACTTGTTTTTTGGATAGTGGGGCAAACTGGAGTACCCGGAGGAAACCCGCAAAGACACGAGGAGAACATGCAAACTCCACACAGAGAGGCCGGGACTACCAGGTTTCGAACTCGGCTATCCACTCGGCCACTGTGTTGCCCAGTTATTCTCTGACTGCTTTGTGCAGCCAATAGCCATGTTGAATTTACTAGTTTGTGTGATTTCTCTTTTTTTTTTTTCTTGTGGTTGTTTCATGTGCAAAATGTATGTCTCAAGGGTTACGGGGGGAAAAATCTATTCTCTGCTCTAGTGCCTTATAATGACTGACTAATTAGCACCACAAAGACAAGTCCATAACTGTCAAGACGTGGCTTACGCAGTTTCCCTTTAGGTTTGATTGATTGTGAAAATGATCCTTAATTAGGATAAAATGGTTAGGGGCAACTCAGGACACAATGAATCAAAAATATTATACTTGTACTATGAAGGATGAGCTAAGCAAGGGTGAAACACACACACACATAATTGTATTTGTAACGGTGTGGGCCCCGGGGGTAAAATACTGATTAAAGTACCTCCACTGGCCATTTCTGGGAATAGCTACACAGACCAAGTCCACATTGCACTATGCTGGAACTCAGCCTTTGGGTCTAGATTATCTACATGCATATAGAGTGCTTGAGGGAGGGAAGGATAGTATACACTATCCTTAGAGTACACTCACTCTCACCTTTATATCCAGATTTGCATTTTCATGCAGCTGGGATTGTTGATTTACATACGCAGGTACACACACACACACACACACACACACACATACGCATTGCACGGTTGTCTTGCACATGAGCATATCACACAGTTATATGAATATTGTAGATGTTACAGGCATGAGTGTCTCTGTGTGTGTCTCACACACACACACACACACCCACTGTACTCTGACACTGACAGTCACTGAAGGAATTCCAAGCAGCTCCTTAATCTAAACAAGTGCTGACTGAGGCTTAGATTGGACGCATGAGGCAGGGAGTGGGGGGGTGTTTGATGTGCAGGTGAGAGGGCAAAGGGTTTAGAGTTGGGCGGAGCAAATAAGGGGAAGACAGACTGCCAAATGAAAGGGAAAGTAGGGCTGTTGCGGTGAAAGAATTTTCTTTGCGGTGATACAGGTATGCTAAATAGAGCGGCATTGCTATATATTTGTTTTATGTGACGGAGAGCTTCCGAAATAGTGTGGTTCTGGGGCATAAACAACATTTCTAGGCAACGTGATATCAGGTAAGACAATGTTCAACGACATGTCGGCCCTATTTCCAAGTATGTCTTGGTGGGGGAAAAGGGGAGCCCTATGTTTTGATTTGAATCAGATAAACTTTCTTATCATTAAGTTTGCCACATAAAGTGTATTTTGCTGGGTATGTCCACCGCAGCTCTGAGCCTGACTCCACCCACTACATCTTTGAAAAATGCTTCAGGGAACTAAGTGAGGGAAGAAGAGGGGCTAAGAGGGGGGCCCCAATTTTAACATTTGAATTTTATAACGGATAAGTATGGAAGTCCATAGAGGACTAAATCCAAATGAAAATGCAGTCCCGAATAGCATTTGAATTGTCAAACAATTCCACGCTTTAGAGTGGACTTAATTCAAATGAAAATGCAATCCCAAAATTGTATTTTCATTTTCGAAATATTCCCCGCATTTTTGTGGACACAGTTAAAATTTAAATGCAATCCCAAATAATCTAATTTTCAAAAACAAATGCGCTTTTCAGCGGAATATATTCAAATGAAATACGCTAAACAGCGCCTCCCTTCAAATGCAAATACATTTTCAAGTCACCGCACGCTTTTACAAACTAAACTCAACTTGAAAATGAAATCTGTCAGGCCTCTCATCAAGGAGGGTCTTCAGTTATGACGTCACATTTTTCTTCTGAAGACCAGACACCTACCTGAATCCTGATTGAGCTAGCAGCGGAGGGGGATTTTCAGCTCTGAACACCGTGCCATACAAACGTAAATTGTACATGTTTATAAAGTGTTATAAATTCCCAGATAATTTCGATATAGTCGTAAAACTATAGCCATCCGTATTATTGAGTCAATTCTCCAGTCTGTAATGATTTGGTCAAATTGACAATTACGTGGATGCTAGCTAGCTAACAGCGGCATATTATTACCAGGCATAGGCGTTTCATGCAGCAGCTAGCGTTTATGTTTTATACAAGTGTATTTGCGGTGTATATTCATTGACAGCGTACATCGGCAGCAATAGTTTTGTGTTGCTCTTTCTGATCGTATGTATATGTTATGTTATTTTAATGATGTCTTGAAGAAATCATGTACCGGTACCGAACAGAGAGGAACCATTTTTGAGATAAATTAGAGAGGAGACTTGCTACCGGGCTTACAGTCAGACATTCAGTCTGTCAACATTTTACAAAATAAAATATACTGATTTGTTATGTATTTTATCCTTGCCAATGCTGCAAACAACCCGTTTGAAGACTGCTGTCCCACCAAAAGCTGCATAGCCTGCATCTCGGTGAGGCAAATCATATTTTGAAGCTGGATGACCTGGGAGAGGAGAGCAAGGACCTTCCTGCTGGTCTTATGGACTGTCCTGTGATACGAGGCACCTGCAGGGCATTTAGCTGGAAATACAACCTGGGGTTTGGAGGCTGGAGAAATAAACAATTTAATTAAGATTCAATAAAGTATATTATTGTAAGTATGTGTTTTTATTTTAGCATTGATGGTAATATACAGTAGTACATACATTAGGCTAATATGTAATGACTATTATATTTTGTTGTCTATTCTGTTTGCCTGTGTTTTCACTCTACATGTTAATTTAAAAGTATGGTTTGTTTAGTACGCTATATTAGGGTAATTAATACAGAACAGTAAACTGTCTTTTGTGATTTCTACTTATGACTACAGAAAGTTAAATTATAAGTTCATTAGCATAAAGTTCATGAGCATAATAGTTATCTGTTCTGATTATGAATGTGCACTCTTATTGTCAGTCAAGTTAGAGCACAGGGAACGACGTTTTGATTACTATTTTGTTTAGGTAAGTGTGATATAAGGGTAATTATGTAGCACAACAATATATCAGCTATGTATATCACAACAGAAATAATGTGTAAATCAACACACAGCACCGGCCGGTAGACTTTAACTGACAAACACGGGCAGCGTACAGCTGGCAAAGGTAGTCAAGGCAACAAGGAAGTGACGTCATAACCGAATGATGAAATTGTTATTTGGGATTGCATTTAAGTTTTAATTGTGTCCACTAAAATGTGGGAAATATTTTGAAAATGAAAATAAAATTTTGGGATTGGAGCATGAAGGTCCACTCTAAATCGTGGAATTGTTTGACAATTAAAATGCCATTTGGGGTTGCATTTTCATTTGAATTTAGTCCTCTATGGTCTTCCATAGATAAGCATACTAAATGTACCGATGAAAACCAGCCAGGTCCTGGGGTGTTTTTTTTTGTGTTGTTTTTATTACGGATATGGTGGTGGTATTTTATTCCTATTCCTATTTTCAACCCATAAAATGCCGATTTTTATTAAAACAGGAATTTTGTCAATATAACACCAGCATTAATGCGTCTCATCACGGATCAATCATATTACTTAGTTTACAGCTCAATAACCACAAATTGTAGGGTGCAGTTACACATTAATATTGCATCTTTCATTTTTGGTATAGATTATGTGCATTATTATACCATAAAATAACTTAAAACCGTTAAACACCCACACTTAAAGAGCTTCTGACATTTAAAGGTAGAGTAAGCAATGCTGGAGAAATATTATTGGAACTATTCAAAACAAATACACCTCCCTCTCAACTGTAAGGTGCTTCCTCAGAAGCTCCGCCCCCTTAAGTGTGTGATGTGGTGCGGTCTACACCACTATGTTTGTATTCCCATTTCAGACCAAGGGCTGTGTAGGCCTTTCTTTTTTCAGCGCACACAGAACAAGCAACTAGCGACCCGTGAGGAGATATTGACAAACTTTTACCAAATGTTTCTTATCTTGAATCACTTACCCTAATCTCTTTGGATTAAAGAACACATACTTGGAATGTGTTAGCTTGTGTTTTGTAGGGGTTAGTTAGTAAACTGTGGTCTGCGTTTTATTGATTGTTATTGTTCTGTTGCATGCAGCCATATTCTATTGTAGACATGTTTATCGGCTACAATATTGATGCATTTGTTCTCTACGGTTGTCTGGTGGGTTGTCTTACCTTGTTCTCATTGGCTGATGAATTCCATGTATTAAACAGTTTAATTGGTCCCCCCCTGTCTTTCTGCTGTAGGTATGACTACAGAGAGATGCTGTTTAACTCAACCTTCTGTCTTGTGCCCCGGGGGCGACGGCTGGGCTCCTTCCGCTTCTTGGAGGCCTTGCAGGTCAGTAGCACGCACACACACACGTACTCTCTCACACACACAAACACACACACACACACCAGGGCTCAATATTACTTATCACTAGAAATGTCTCCACTGCATTTGAAACTTGCCACTTTATACTGTCCATCCATGCAAACATATGTTATAAAAGGTTTAGAAATGTGTGCTTCTGTGTAAGATCACTACTCAACTCTTGATTGGGTGAGAGTTTATAATGTTAAAATATTACTTTGAAGTCTTGCATTTTATGCAATGCACCCTTCCATGGTCCGTAATGATGTAATCACTGCCATTGATGCTAAGCAATGCTGTGCTGCTATTTGTATTGATCTAGCTAAAGCATTTGATACAGTGGCCCACTCCATTCTCATTGATCAGCTAGGAGGTATTGGTGTTTCTAAGCGATATTTGGTTTTATAACTACTAAACTAATGGAGTGCAAAGAGTTAAAGCCGAACACCTGCTATCTCTGCCCCTCTCCATCTCAAGAGGTGTGCCTCAGGGCTCGGCACTAGGCCCAATGCTGTTTTCAATGTATGTTAATAACATCGCTCAGACTGTTGGACACTCCTTTATCCACTTGTAGCTGATGACACAGTATTACAGTTGACACAGCTTGAAGTTATTACAGTTTACAAGTACCTGCGTATTTGGTTGAACAATAACTTTTTCTTTCTCATTTAACATCCACATGCTGCAGGCCAGAATTAGAGCTGGACTTGGTTTTCTATGACGTAACCATTCATCCTTCACCTCTGCGGCTAAGCTTACCCTTGTTAAAATGACAAATGTGTGTTTGATTATGGTGATGTCATCTACAGACTGTCTGGAAAGGTTTTTTGGATCACTTGAATATACTGTATCACTATTAGATTAGCAACAAATGTCCGTACAGGACACATAAATGTACTCCGTACACCACAGTAGGCTGGTCATCTTTGCAGACTTGGCACAAGATGCACTGGTTGCTATTAATCTATAAAACTCTCCAAGGTCTCACTAGGGTTGGGTACCACTCACATTTTAATCGATGCTGGTCCGGTACCACGAATTCAGTACCGGTACTTTACTCTCTGTAATAACATTACAGTCATTTAATGTTGCCTATGGAAGAAAAAAACCGCCTTACTGACTCTTTACAAATGTGTTTTTTGTAATTGTTTATCCTTTGCATATTTGTGCGCTCTAGTGCGTGCCTATACTGTATGTGTAAAAAGCAGAGTGAACATGCGTTTTGCATCCGCCATAGGTGATACTATCTTAATGCGCTGCGCTGTTGACTTTAGACCAGGTTTTTGCTGGTCAATCGCACTATCACGATCCGCTGCCTCAAGATAGCAATGTGCTATTTTTTTACTTTATTTGCTTTTTTAAAGATGGTTAGAAGTATGTTTTATGGTAACCTATACTGCCATGTGACGCATTCAGTATTGGAACTGGTTTTCACAAGTTCAAATTAAACCAGTGACACAGCATAACATGAGACCCCATGCATGGATTTGCTGATAGAATTTTGTACTGGTGAGAAATATGGGAACATAAGAAAGTACTGCTTTGCTCGTTGAGACCACTGACAAAACTATAAACTAGTGATTTCTGCTGCTACAGTGGTGTTATGGAAGTCAAAAGAATATTACTTTACTGCTTTCAAAGAACAATATATAATGTTTTGAGTGGCTGCTGAAATGTCAACCACATTCTGTTCAAGTTGAAATAGTTCATAGTTCATGTAACATGAAGTTACACGGTGTCTGCCCAAAGGCTACTGTGGTCAAACAAAAGGGCCATTAATCAGCACTGGAGGATGGAAAAAGTGATACTATGAAGTTCTCCTCTGTAACTCTCTATATTCAGCTATTCATTGTTATGGTGTAGCCACTGTTAATGCATCTGCCTCTGACTCACTGTCTTCAGCTGCATCTGATGTCTTCTTTTTCCCTTAGTCATATTCCTCCACATTTCTCCGTCCTTTACTTGCTGGGGAATGGAGACGTTCAGAGAATGAGTTCAAACTTCTCATGTTCTTTTTTTTTGCTTTATCTGCATACCAATCTTTGTTACCCCCACAACCCTTGTTGCCTTTCTATTTCTGCTCTGCATTTGTTTAAATATTTAAGTTTTTTGGAATATGACATATGACTTTTGCAATATTAAATCATGATACACATGCAAAAAAATGTCCTTTCAGTGCCACTTTCATATATTGACAAAGAAAAAACCTAATGGATAACCTTTTGTTTATTGCGTGCAACATATAGATCGAATGATGTCTCGCAACATTACAATGATTCAGTTTCCCCAAACTATATCATTTTGCTTATCAATAATGTATGTGATGCTGGGATTTCACTGTAATCTGAGCATACTTAGCCTGAGCTGAACTGCAACCAAATCCTTTTATGTCTGAAGATAAACAAATGACTGGACATGGTCATAGGTGTGGGTTGGGACACCCTGAGAAGTCAGTCATTGGAAGATTCTTTGGAGGGGGGGGGGGCGGGTCGTCATGAGAATCTGATTTTATAAAACATAAATGTACTTATAACCTCCCCACAATGGTATAGTTCACTAACTATGCTATATTAAAGAAAGCGGTCCATAAACAAACGGCTTTTTGAGTCCGTTTTACTTCTGCATGCAAGTTGAATCATCATGTTATGCCATCATGTGCTCCCCGAATGTTTGAGAGGACTTCATATATGGAGGCTTTAAAGAACATAGCAGGACATAACCCAAAGCCACATCTTCGTGTGTATGTGCCACGAGGCAGGTAAATGTTCCAGGTCATAATTGTCATAGGATGTTGGGAGTCAGAATAGTAAAGTAAAGGCCCAGTCATCCAACCAGCCAACCGCTGTGCGAGTCAATTAAAGGCACGATAGGCACTGTCATCAGCGGTCATGAGGCAGCCGTTATGTCAGTCCTTCGCTCCATACACGTTAAATTCTTGTTGCTTATTTACTTATGTACTGTTTACTGTACTGTGTGTGTGTACAAGGCTGTGTGTGTGTTATAATAGCGTGCGTTAACACAGCTGTGTGCTGATCCCTCACTGAGAGCAGATTGGCAGGGGAGGATCAAGGCAGGGTTTCAGCAGGTTGCTGCCATAGCTAGTGACACTGAAGGAATTACACTGTGAGCACTGTGTGTGTGTGTGAGAGAGAGTGAGTTTCTTAGGCTAGGCCAATCAGTGAGCAGTACCAGCTTAACAGATTAGGGCCAGTCGAAGTAGGCAGGGACACCCGAACAAGAGGACTACACCACCCACACTGCTTTAGGCTAATGGGTTTGCTAGTGCGTGCACGCATGCATGCACTCAAATGCACTCGTAGCCTTGATGCAAATTGGTGAAATGATCGCTTATCAAATATCCCAATGCGCTTTCCCTTCCGTATTGAGAATAATGGGCTGCCTCAGTTGTGTACAGCCATGAGGGATTTCTGCAGTTTTGCCATTAATGGGAATTCGCTGAGTGATCTTGGCCCTATTGAGTATGGGGGACTGTATCTGCTGCCACTGTCTCCCTTCTGCTTTTTCCAATCTGTCCTCACTTCTACCGTCGGCACGGCATCGCTTCAAAATTATTCTGCTGCTCGCGTCGTTTCAGAAATCACGTGCCTAAAGGTGAAGTTCACAGCTTTTTTTTAAGACAGATGGTGCTCTCATTCAGCGGCTTCACACCGCTGATCGAACGCATCTAATGGCATCTCACACTACAAAAGGATTCACTGTCAATAACGTAGCCTATTCCACATGCCATATGTTTGATATGCTTTTTACCTCTTCGCCATTTTGTGTGTTTTGCATACAGGCAGCTTGCGTACCGGTGATGTTGAGTAACGGCTGGGAACTTCCCTTCTCAGAAATCATCGACTGGAATACAGCAGCTGTAATTGGGGATGAAAGACTGCTATTACAGGTATACAAGTAAATGGGTTTACCGTTCATAGAAACAAAGTGCTCTTTGTTATTCAATTCCAGTACTGACGTTGATACTCCTGTGTCTTTGGTGACTACGCAAAAAACACACATGACAATTGAATTAGAAATATTATAGATATTTATGGCCTGACTGAGTACCTGATTTCATTAAATAAATCAAACCAAGTAAAATCAGTATGCATTCTTTCACTTTCAAAATATCTGATTGATTGAGAAGTATCAAGGCCGCCGCCCACTGAAGGCGTCGACTGCTGTCAAGTGACGCCAAGATGTTAGAACTAGTTGATGTTAACGGGGCACCGCCCACTGGCAAGGTCTGACGCACGTCGACGCCAGTTTATAAAGCAGTTCTATTTCTTGGGCCATAAACATGCATTTAATACCTGCAGGTTTATGAGCTCCTTCGTCAATTCGATTTTACCTTTCGAACGTTGCGTTCCTTGACGCGCTGCAGAACAACGCCTTCAGTGGGCAGCGGCCTTCAGACATCCAAATGAGAACTGTTTTCAACTGCTCTCAACATATTAGGTGTATCGTTTAAAAGGTTTTGATTTTGATTATGGTTTTGATTATGTAATTAAATGATTACATAATGTGTCTTTCCTGTCAAGATTCAGTAAAATTATTAAGACATGACACTCCATTGCCCTTCTTCAATTCACTGAAATTGTTGCTATGTCTACATTCTCAAAATACTGTGTATCATGTTGCTTGGGTGATAGGCCAGTAGCAAATGGCCAGAAATAGGCCAGTAGCAAATGGTGATCGCTTCCTTTACTGTCCATATCGTATTAACCCTTGTTGTGGTGCCTCCCAGATCCCCTCTACCGTGCGCTCCATCCACCAAGACAAGATCCTGTCCCTCAGACAGCAAACCCAGCTTCTGTGGGAGGCCTACTTCAACTCTGTGGAGAGGATAGTACTTACAACACTGGAGGTAGGCTACATGCATACTCACTCAAACTCCCCATCATAGGCAATGACGATGATATTGCAGTATTTTGTGTAACATTTATAAAAAGAAAACACGTTTTTACTTGTTTATTTTAGTACTAAATCAATGAAAATGAATTATAATTGTCAAGAAGGAATAGAAAAGCAATACATACAGTATTGTCTACAATAGACTATCTCATAAGCGCAGCAGTGGAACATGCACTGCGTGGATTAATCTGGCTCAGAACACCCTGGACTCACTCCATTCTATTGTTTCTCATTAAACTTTGACTAGCATGCAAGTGCAGATCCTGTACTTGCTGTTCTTTGTGATAACCGCAGTGAAACCGCTGCGGACTGGAGTGAAAACCGAGAGGGCGGATATGAAGTGTTTAACAGTGATGTTGAGTGTTTGAGGCTGTCAGTTTTTTTTACTTCTTTTTTTTTCTCTTCTCCTATCCTGTGGCTCGCCTATCAATCATGTCAGCGGTTTGTTCCTGTCAGAGTCATTTATCTGTATTCGGCTTTGTGTGTCCCAGCCTTCCATATAGCTCCTGGGCTTCAGTTTTACCCACACACGCGCACAGAGAAAGGAATTATGTAGTCATGGGGGAGGGGGGTACAAGGGGCTCAGTGTAGAAGTAAAAACGATTTGTATGGATGCCTGTATTTCGTGTCGGCAATATTTTCTTTCTCATGCTATCAAAGATGGATGGGGGCTGGTGTTGAATGCAGGTCATGAAAACCACATTTGCGCCTGCAGTGAATCCTAAAATACAACCAGCTACTACCACTACTTCACCAAATGAATTGATTTCTACAGGACCATAGGATATCACAATATACTTGCTAATCTGCTGGGGGTGGCTGATGGATGCGTATATAGAAATGGCCTGAATTTACCAGCCCCAGAAGGTATTGCTATTTTTGAAGGAGCCTACACAGATACATTGTTACATGTTTTGTGACTGGCTACAGTTTTCACCACTGAATGCTATCCTTAGATAGTGTTACATAGGCCAAGCCCAGGGGAGACGGTCAGGACGCTAGAAGGCAGAACTGGGGTTACATTGTCAACAGGCTAAGGTTACAGCCGCAAGGCGCTAATCTTCAATCTGTTTTCTATATCCACATTCTGACCTTGTTGCGTTTGAAACAAGGGTAAGCAGACTGATTAGAGATCCAGAGTACTGTTTTACTGTAGGTCCATTTTAGGCCTGTTAGCTAGCTGTCAGTTGCAAGGAGTTCTTAATATTTTAGTGTCAATTATGTAGTTTGACTCTAGGTAGTGATACATTAAATTGTGTGGTCTGTATTGTCTAATTTCTTGTTATATTAGTGACTTGATACGAACCAGAACTATTTCTAATAGAGTGGATTATGAAGATAGTTAAAACAATTTAAAACGTATACAGTATATATTATAGAAAAATAGTATGGTGGTGAGATGTCTGCACACTGGCCTGGGAACACCTTGGGATCCCTCAGTCAGAGCTGGTTAATGTGGCTCGGGTTAGGGAGGTTTGGGGTTCTCTGCTTAAGCTGCTGTCCCAGCTAATAAGCGGTTCACTATGATGTAAAAATTGTTTTTTTTGTTTTTCCATTGAATTGCCATGTTTTAATAATGTCAACTGCTAATGCTATACTCTTTAGCATTACCTTGCTTGAAAGAGAAGACTGGAGTAGAGGAGGATGAATCATTTTACTTTAGTCTTATGTTTAGCTCTTAACACCATGTTTGGTCTCCATAGAAACCAGGTGCACATACAGTAGTTATACCTTTTCCTCCAAAGCAGTTGGTATATGGCCAAATTATTTTTTTCTTTCTTGTACCAGAATGTTTGGAGGCAGGGTTTAATGTTTGATATAGAGGAGCAGTTTATTGTAATTACAGTATGGTAAACTTTTTGAAAATACAATGTAATTCATGTTGGCACATCAAAAACCCTCCAAGCCACTGGTTTTGATAGAATTCAGCCTCCAGAGATATTGTATCGTCTTCCTCACAGACGGGCTTAGTGTCCACGCCTTGCACTTTCCTAGATGTAATCTCACAAATAAGTGACAGGCTTTCTTCTGTTTCTCGAGTCGATCAGCAATGTTCTCCTGGCTTGCTTCTTTTTCAGTCTCATAATTTGAAGCATACTGCAATTTTCATAGCCATCTTGTTTTCCATTTGTCTTTGGTACTAATTATCTGTTTTATTTTCCATTTCATGGGCAAGAGGGTCTAGTGGTCTAGCTAGGGAACAATAGTCTGACGGGGAGGGGGAAGAAGGGAAGAAGAAAAGGGGTGGGGAGAAGAAAATATTTTAAGGAAAAAAAAGTTTTTTGAGATTATTCGTAATTTATATACTCAGTAAGAGCTACTGGGTACTTTTAAACATGTTACACTGTAAATACAATTTCGAGTAGGTATGCCGGTGGATTCGAACTATGGACCCCGGTGTTCTGTACTGGTAGCTACACATAAGAGAGTCCCTCCAGATTAAATACAATTTATTAAGATATATATATATATATATATATATATATATATATATATATATTTTGTATATTTTGTATCTTTACTTATTTGTGTATCTTTTTTTTCTGCTGTGTATTAAGTATATCTTTTTTCCCTCCTACATTTAGGCCCACTATTATTATCCTATCTGCCACTCCCGTAATTATTTGTAAAATAAATTAGTTCTTCTAACTAATCTACTAATCTCTGTGTTTACATAAACAAGTTGTTATGATATATAATATAATATATAGATAGATGGATGGAAAGAATTACTAATATTTACTGTGGCAGATGGGATAATAATAGTGTATATATTTAAACATGTATTTTCTTAAAGAACAGAAATAAAGTAAGTTTAAAAGTAAACATAACTAAATCAACACTAACTAAACGAATGTTCTTTTAATTCCTCTTTCGTCGCTGTGCGGTTTATAGACTGCAATGTCAGCCTTTGTATTGTCTGCAATCTGTCTTTTTCAATTAAATTCAAAACACTTACAGTCCATACACACAATATTTAAATGATGCATAATACAATATTGTTATACTTATTATAATTTTAAAAACAGAATACAAGGGTGATGTGTACAGTATACTGTACATAGTGATTATATAATTTTATAATCTATTATAATTAAACATGATTATTTGTTTAACATAATTGGAAGTACCGTAATTTCCTGGCTATTAACTATTTTTATGTTATTTTTTTAAGGTAGTTAATTATACATCCAAAACTATAATTTGTTGCCATGGTAGTAGGACAATCTGACAAGGTTATGGCTTTTCACATGGAAAGTGACATCCCACTCTCCGTCCCACCCACCTCTCACGTGAAAGGCAAATACACTGCAGAGTCTGGTTTTGAGGTAACCATGAGAACAGAACAGTAAGCAAACCATGTAAATGAACCAAAAGATGGATGTACAGTATTAACAGTCTCTAACATATGTAATGAATATGATATGCATGCAATTTGTGCATTTTCTTACATCGTTTTAAAAATAATTTTAAAACAACTTTAGGCTATGTCCAAGATACATGTCCAATATACATGTCAGCGTATTTTGTGCATTCTTCATTCATTCTGTCTGGTGTAGGCTACAGTAAAAGTGTGTGTTGTTTTGTGATTATGGGATTTGAACACACAGGACAAGACACACCTGCTAGAGCTACAGGGAATGATATAGAACCCTTTTTCAGGGTTGCATGTCCTGCTCAAGGGGCACAATAGAAGGAAGATAAAACAGATATAATGGACCAATTCTCATTTTTAAACCATTCAACCTGGGACTGGAACTACCAAAATGAACCATTTCCCATTTTTTTTCTTCTGTCTTTCTGCTTCATTTTACTAAATTCTTATAATGTTGTTGTGAAAAGCAGACAGACAGACAGACAGGTAATTTGACCAACAAATAACGAGTGGACACTATCTTGTTTGCTGAATTAGATCATCCAGGACCGGGTTTTGCAGCATACCTCAAGGAGTAACCTGATGTGGAATAGCTTGCCTGGTGGGCTGTTCACCCTGCCACAGTACTCTACCTACCTGGGAGACTTCCCCTTTTACTACGCTCAGCTAGGTGAGTGCTGGATGCACCCGTATGTATACATGTGCGCATGTGTACCCACACACACTATATTATATGTAGATACGCTGGGTGAGTTCTGTAGTGGATGCATCCATATCTGCGAGCACGCACACACACACACACACAATATGTGGAATTAGTGCTGGGTGGTAAATCGTTTTTAATTTCCCATACGGTGTGATTTTTTCCACATACCTCCATGCTGCTGCTGTTCAATATTGTTCTATGCTAATTGGTTGATGCTAGAAGTGCTATGTAGCACATTTGAGAGTGTATTGAGTAGGGACCCATTAACTGAGCATACCCTTCTTACCAACAATGCATGATTAATTACTCTGAACTTACACTCTTTAACATGGCAAAACCCAATGGCACACACGTTAGCGTAACAGAAAAGTACTAGCGTTATTGCTGGTCTGCGTTGAATCCGACAACCGGAATCGCAAACGCTATTTAACACATTTAATGCTGTTGAGGTTGAGTAAGTTACTAACAGTAACAGCTTGACAAACTTGGCAATGTATTGCGGTTTTGGCTGCAAACCGTTTACAGTATGCAAGTGCATACTGATTCTATCGTATATTACGGTATGTAATTTGTAGAGCCAAGCAAACCCTAGGCCTATCTGCTGAAATTTAAATGTTTTGATATTCTATCTTAAAATTAGAATAAGCCTAAACTAAAGGCCCAGACATGCCAGCAAATTATACCAGGATATACTGTGAAACTGGTATGTTTAAAAAAATTTAAAAAAAGTCATTTAAATGTTTGCTCATACTGCCCAGCACAATGTGGGATACCTAACCTATACATAAAAACTAATCATTTTTGGAATTCCTGGATTAAATATACAGAAAATGCATTTTAACATACCACTCTTGAACATTCGATTGCTATTTGTTTTCATTCAGAAAGCCGTTTGTCCAGATGGTTTAACGTGTGTGTTGCTTTACATGGCTTTGAGTCTCTTCATCTTATTCATAATTTGCAGAAAGAGGCACACCAATTAGGAGTGCAGGTTGCCATGCCTTCCATGCGCTGGGTTAATTGGACAGATATGAGGCTTGGTGCTTACATTGGGGTTTTGTTCAGTGGCACCTTTCTTTAACCAGCCTAATTAGACTTAGTCAGCCTTAAACAAGCAAGCGAGCAACGTATTATTAAAAAGGTTTTAATGTTGCATGACTCACTTTTGTCTGTGATAGATGCGCAATAAGAATAGCAAACAAGTTCAGTTTGAGAACAGATTAATAAGGAGCACACATTAAAGTAGTTTATTTATACTCTCCATGACAAAATGTTTAGACATTTGAAGTGTATGTTTATTTTAAATACACTACAGCATTGCAGAATTTAACTGAGCATGAAATTAATGAATGGAATTAATTTTAGTGGTTTGAGGTACCAACCAATTTATCTCCTGCATTATTTGGTTTTGGGCTTTCTTTATATTGTAACATCGTTCGCTGATATTCCATTATATATCTGTACTATATAGTTGAAGTAACTGTTTAAATGCTAGGACAATTAATGTTGCATGTTTGTTTCAGGAATTAAACCATCTCCTAAGTTCACCGCAGTCATTCACGTGGTGACACCACTGGTCTCCCAGTCCCAGCCAATCATGAAACTGCTTGTGTCCGTGGCCAAATCCCAGTATTGTGCCCAGGTAACACTACAATGACCTGAACATAATTATGTTACTGTACTCCTTTCAAGCTATGGGTGATAAACTTTTTGTTTTGTTTGTTGCAGTCTCTCTCTGCATTTTCTTTTTGAATAATACTCTAAAAATGTAAAATGAAGAGTTTTGCATTTTAAACTGTCATGCTAGCTTGAAGTTGTTAGTGGTTATTTTTCACCGTGTCGCCTGTAGCTCTCTTTGATCTGCAGACGGTGCAGCACTTCTGAAAATAGCCCTGCTGTAGCGGGAGGAAGTTATTTATTTAGCTTCCACACAAATCAGTGGGTATTGATCTTTAGCTCTAGGCAGGTTTTGCAAAGCCGGAAACTGACATGAAGGAATTCATTGTGATGTATGACTTATCGGTTGAACATGGGTGCATACATTAATCATGTAACGCTTGAAGTAGTATTTGGTTTATTATTGCCGGATTGTGATGTATTTTTTTTTGTCTTGTCCTTCACCCGGTAGGTGATAGTCCTGTGGAACTGTGACAAACCGCTCCCTGCAAAGCTCCGCTGGCCTTCCACATCAGTCCCTGTCATTGTAATTGAAGGGGAGAGCAAGGTAAAAGAAATACTGTTTATTTGTTCAACATTCTATGAATTATGTATTTGTTCAATCAGTCGGTATTGTGTGACTGGGATAACATGCCTCTGTGACAGTTAAAAGCTAATTAAGCATCATTAAAACATGATATTCATTTTACCAATGCCTTTGCCAATTTTATGTAAATTAGCTACTTGTCTCTGTCACAGTTCCACCAGATATACCGTGGTGTTGGTTTAGGATGTTAGGGTTTTATACCCAATATCAAACAAACTGTATGATTAGAAATATGCAACAGTAGTATCAGTAGTTTAATTTCTGAGTATATGTCTAACACATAAATGACAGGTAATTACTGTTCTCACTCCATTCAGTGCTCAGCGGCACATCACCGCAGTCCAAAGTGAAAGTAAATTGTAGGCTTCTCAGAGAAACACACCTTAATCCTTTGTTTTGGCACAGGCATATTGGACTGTATAAGCGCTAATTAGATAAATCACTTTTATTGTGATACTTGTAGATCAGTGCGTCATGCTAAAAATGGTTTAGTGCCTTTTGTCAGCCTGTCATTTTGATAATGCTAGCGCCCCCTGTGCCAGTTTTAAGATGTCTGACATGTTTCTACATTAAGTGTTTTACATTAGTGAAATGTAAAACACTTTGTCACCCAGACCTGAATGTTTTGGTGTTCTGCTTGCGTGTGTGTGTGTGTGTGTGTGTGTGTGTGTGTGTGTGTTTTTGTGATCCAGGTAATGAGCAGTCGCTTTCTGCCCTATGACAATATTCCTACGGCTGCTGTACTAAGTCTGGATGAAGACACAGTGCTCTCTACCACAGAGGTCGGGCAACAAGAACAAACGCACCTGCACTGAACTGGTGTGATTAGTTTTATGTGTTTGCTACAAATCTTTACGTTCGTTGTGTCTCTTATTTGTCCAGGTGGACTTTGCGTTCACAGTGTGGCAGAGTTTCCCAGACAGGATAGTGGGTTACCCAGCACGCAGCCACTTCTGGGACGGCAACAAGGAGCGTTGGGGTTACACTTCCAAATGGACCAATGACTACTCTATGGTACTGACTGGAGCCGCCATCTATCACAGGTACCCTACAGACTATTGACCTTGGTTTAACAAAAAACGTCTTCTTTGGTTTGGTCTTTTCTTGAAGTAGATTTTATTTCTTAGTATTTTAGAATATGTTGACCTAATTTGACCTTACTTTTGATGCAAATATATATTTCTGCCCTCCCTAGATACTACCACTACCTGTACACCACCTACCTTCCTGTCAGTCTGAAGAGCATGGTGGACCAGATGTCAAACTGCGAAGACATCTTGATGAACTTCCTGGTGTCTGCCGTCACCAAGTTACCGCCCATCAAGGTCACCCAGAAGAAACAGTACAAGGAAACCATGATGGTGCAGGTGAGGAGAGACCTACACTTGGTTAACATTTTTTTTGGGATGGGGGCGGTGGGTGGTTAGTTGTGTAGGATCATGTGTCGACTGCTTCCGTTTTGGCACCAGAGTATTTCCATATGTAGTGTAGACAATGCATAATAACTGATCAGAATCGCCCCGCCTTATATAATTTCCACTATAAACATTCTGATATATAAAAAAATTAAAATAAAACCAATTGCAACTGGACAAAGCAATCATCCACCATTTCCTGTTCTTCCATGCTCCCTTGTAGACTTCAAGGGCGTCTCGCTGGGCCGACCCGGACCACTTTGCTCAGCGTCAGACCTGCATGAACAAGTTTGCCAGCTGGTTTGGCAGCATGCCACTGGTCCACTCCCAGATGAGACTGGACCCGGTCCTCTTCAAGGACCAGGTGTCTATACTGCGGAAGAAGTACAAGGACATTGAGAGGCTATAACCCTTCCCCAAATGGGTGGATGTGTGCACAAAGATGAACAGGGCCCCTTCCACTAAGAGATGACCTCATGGAGAATGAGCGGGCACAGGGGGCAATGGCGGAAAGGAGGGACAGGACATTGACAAATGAGTTGGAGGCCAGCCCAGTTTGTCCTCACCTCTTCCCCTTTCCCCCACATTCCCACCACTGAGGTCATCTGTGGGGTCAAGAGACCTATTGGGATCTAATGTGACCTTTGTGATGAACAAGGTTGTGTTTGGCTATTTGGCTGCTGCAAGCACACAGTTGTGTGACAAATGTGTTCCATGGCCGCTACTCGCAGAGGACGGTAAAACTCTGCTTGAAGTGGTCCAGGTCACCAAGAGATTTGCTGCAGCACAGTAGCGGCAAGCAGCCCCTGAAAAAAATAGTGTGGTCTGCTTTGTACACTATGCACAGGTTCAAGAGAGATTTTGCAGCCAGGATATTAATAATAATCATGATGATGTAACTATTTTTAGTTATTTTTCTAATACATTAAATGAACAGCTAGCATAATATCTCTTTACTGTCTTAATTAGAAGACAGTCACAAGTGGGGTGAAGAGAAGACCTTCAGCCACTGCATTATGACTGATGATGTGATTCACAGTGCCTCAAGTTTAGTTTGTGAAATGTTTGGATCTTTGTGTCCTGATATGGACTTGGTGCGATTGAGTGCATTTATCTTGCTGCTTCCCATACAGTTGTGTGTGGGGGGGGGGGGGGGGGGGGGGGGGGGG